>JAVQJL010002104.1:0-15896 GCA_036024295.1 Nannoperca obscura
CTCTCTCTCTCTCTCTCTCTCTCTCTCTCTCTCTCTCTCTCTCTCTCATTCTAATCTCATTCTCTCACTTTCTTTCTTTCTCTCTTTTGTTTCTTTCTCATGTTCTTTCCCTCTATTACTTTCCCCCTCTCACCTGGGTGCAAATTGCCCTGCAGTGGTGATAGACTTTTTTGGACTACGTGTCCTGTTTCTGTGTGTGTGTGTGTGTGTGTGTGTGTGTGTGTGTGTCTGACTCCCTTCCTTTGTTTACTTTTTGTTTGTTTTTAGTTTTTTTGTGTGTGTGCATGAATGCCAGGATCATTACCTGTATATGTGTGTGTGTGTGTGTGTGTGTGTGGGTCAGGTCAAGCTATTATTATGGCAGCAGCTGTAGTGGTATTGCAGGGGATTGTGGGTGGCGTTCAGACAGGCTGCAGGCTCTGAAGGGCTTTATGTTTGAGTGACAGGTCTAAACTAAATATGCTGCACACTGCACAAACTACACAACTAACAGTCTTCCGGCTATTAAATATAATAAAACATATATGTTTATTCATTCAATATCACTCTCAAACTGTACTCATTTAATTTGATCTGGAAAACTTACACTTATACACATAAACATTTGGATTTTACAACTTTATATAACAAAATAATGATACTTTCAATATTGCTGCTGTAGGTCTTCCCTGAAAAAGATTCTCAGAGTAAAGGATGTTTGTTCCCAACACCATTAACAAGAGCACCACCAACAGAAACTTTTTTTTTTTTTGATGTGTGTTTGGTAACCAGCATTGGTTGATGAATAAGTTCTAACCTTTGACCCTTTAAAAACACAAAGTAGCAAGACCTCACAGAACTGAGACACAGGCAGCAAGACAAGACAAAGATGGAGAGATAGGATCTTTGGTAAGGCCCATTCAAATCTCATGTGGTGAGTTTTCTTCCTTCTTTTCACGTCTTCATTACTGGAAGTCAGCAATTAAACTTGAACTTATAATGAATTAAAGTATGTGAGGTACCACTACCCTCACTGTCAAAATGCACAAACTGCAACAGAGACTGAGTTCAATTCGCGCAGCATTTTCAATACAGAATACCATTTTTATACCCTGAACTGGGTGGTGGTCATTTTTGAAACCTATCCTTGAAGGAATATTTTTGCTCAACATCTAACTTTCCAATACAATATTCTTCCTTTAAAATCCAGCCAGGTCATGGTGACCTTTTATCCAGCCATGAGATGTGCAAACTCAACTATTCCCAGAGACACGGTAAAAATCCCGCCTGATTCATTCAGCCTCTTACCCAGTTCACAACAGATGTTCAGGTAAAAACAAAAACAAAAAAAAGATGACAATCGAGACAGAGCCCGGAAGGTAGGAACCAACCAATGGCATGAACACTACACTGTGTGCGATCATACAGTCAGGCTGCCTTGCACCAAACTGTGGTCAGGTCAACCTGAACTCTAAATCAGCGGTCTGCTTCTTCTGCTTCTTACTCCCATTTTGCCACAACCTGTTATTGTCTCATGCAATCTGACTGCAGACCAGTTCAATCCCATCCGCACACACACAAGTGCAGGGCCTCATCTTCTATGAGTACACAGTCATTTCTTGTATATTGAGTACAATTAGTTTATTATATAACGTACACTACAGTTTTTACATATAGATAAACTAGCGTGTTATATATAAAAATACTATCAATTAATTTCCCACTTCCACACTCACCAACACCGTGCCCCTAAATCAAAAAGGACTAATAGAGTTAGAAAACATCCAGCCTTTCCAACTTTAATGTACAGTAAAAAAAGCAAACATGAATAAAGAAGACTAACCACAAAGTAAAACAAAACAAATGTACCTTTAAGTGCATTTTAGGATTGTAGGAGCTGTTATGCCCAGCTGAAGAGATTCAATGGTCAACAGAAATACATGTTTAACGTAAGACTTTGAGGATAATTATCCTGACCAGTGTTTGCACGCCTGTGGGAGCAGAGGTTCTTGTCCAGAGGTCCAAGTTTAGTTTCAGATATAAATGGAATTCTACGCTTGAGCAGAATTTTAAAGCGGTACGCTGATTTCCTTCGAACCGTCTTTCCACGCTGGGATGTCTCTCGGCAAAAGGTTAAACTTGATGAACTGGAAAGAGCACAAATATATTGATCTGTCATAAATGGAGAGAACAGCAGCCCTGAACAACAACCGGGAACCCCTAAACACACCATGGCACATGGTACATGTAATGTATGTACCCTCCCCCCTCCTTGACTGTTGTTATCTGTGTTCTTTTGTTTCTAATATATTGTCTTGTGTGTAAATAAAACTCCTGTAGTGTGAAGTTCAGGACCACGGACAGCGACCCCCACTAGTGGCATTTAGCAAGCTGTGCATTACACTCTGTCACCCCCTCTTTAAAACTTCTTTATCTTCAGTTGAAATCCAAAGACGCAGGTTTTTGATTCAGACTGAATTCCCAAAGATATACCTTCAAGCTTAAGACAAAGAAATATCACAATCACCCTTTCATCGCCATCCCACAGTGTCCTCTGTAGTGTTGTACTTTGGTAAAAATCTTAAGTGTCTTGTGTCCGGTAGAGTATCAACAGGATGAAACAAGGTAGAACAAGATGAGTTCTCTGCAGGTATTTAACTTTTCTTGGAGCAATTTTGTCACTCACTAAACACAGCCAAAAGGACAAAAGATATATAACCCAGTATTAAGATTTGTCCTTGTGCATGTGGGTGCATTTGAATGTGCATGTGTTTTGCATAAAAAAGTCTCTGCACTTTTTAGAACTGTAAAGCCATTTATTCAGGTTATTTTCATTTGGGAGCACCCGTGTGCAGACAGAGCTGAGGGGAATGATATATCTGCCCATGCTAACACCATGCCCACACATTTAATATGTCTACAGACATGCAGCTGCACTTCACCACCACACACACAGACTGCAGGCTTATATGCACACGCCCACTCATGCACATACACTCACCTACACAGATTAACACACATGCACAAGCACGTTTAGAAGCAGCGATGAATGAATTATTGGGGATTTGCTTTGGTTATGACCTGCAGCTACATATGGCCCTGCTGTTCTAATGTGTTTGAGTGTGTATGTGTGTGTGTGTGTGTCTGACCTGTGTTAAACATTGTCTAAAGCAAAAGGCATTAGTCCAGTAGACCAAACTAATGTGATTTTCTATTAATGTGATGCCCTGGGTGCATCTCTGTGTGTGTGAGTGTGTGTGTGTGTGTGTGTGTGATCCTCAGTGTTAGGTGTTGAATGGACTGCACTCACACCTTCAATTTGTGTCATCTTATTAATTTACAACCACACACACACAAACAGTTCCAATACCTTCACACCTGTTAATCTCTTTCTCATACACATGCAAACTTTCAAACACACAAGAATACACGTATACTGTGTTTGAATTAATCAATGATTAAATGACTGCTGTTAAGTACTGTGTGTGTGTGTGTGTGTGTGTGTGTGTGTGTGTGTGTGTAAGAGAGAGAGAGAGAGACATAGTGACAGACGTGGATGAGTACTAAATCATTTGCGAGGGTGAAAGAGTGATTGTGTGTTCAATAATCTTTTTTAGGTGTGTGTGTGTGTGTGTGTGTGTGTGTGTGTGCGTGTGTGTGTGTGTGGATACAGCGATACTACAGTAAATCTCTCCTGCCTTCGTATGACTTAATGCATATTGCAAAATCTATAAATGTAACCAATTAAGTGCATGGTCATACATTTGCACCGCAAACTCATGTAAATGAAGTCTTTAAATCTTTGGTGGTGACTGAACTCAACACAAATTACACCTGACACATTTTATGGAGTGCTAAAACGTGTTTACATTGACTTACAGTGGGAGCCACGGTAACAACCAGCATCCAACATCAAAGGTCTGACTCCTGACTGCAGAAACTCTACAAGGGGTTTAAAGATATTCTCGTGTAGCCACTGCACAACTAGTAGCTGTATTTGTATCTGTTTATGTCAAAAAGATCTGTAATCAGATGTACACAGGGTGTGAACGGGGGTTATAACAAATGTAGATCAGAACCAACTAGACAGCTTCATCTTCTGTGATAAATTGCTTTCAATCGCCTCTTCATATGTATGTATAGAGGCTGCCAACAAACCATACAAACGCAATATTTCAAAATATTTTACACATGTACCTAAATGTATCAAATAATCAAAAATGATCTGTATTTGAACTCTACCTTAAGAAATCTAATTTAGTCTAAATAAAAGCAGCACAGTGGAAAATACCAGCTGGGATTGCATTTGGTCATATTGCATGATTTATCTTTATATACACAACTGCAGTATATAAGGGAGGCGGTCAGATGTATGTAAACTTGATTTAAAAAAACAAAAAGATAGACCTCATTGGGCCATATTGATTTTTTAAGGAGTGAAGTTGGAGACTTTCATCTACAAACACTAACGGTTCCTGAAGTAGGAAAAGTCTGAATCTGATGATTATTGACCAAGATTTTAGGGTATAAGCAACATCTTTCTGATTGACTGTATGATTTGTGAAAGTTTAGCCTCCATGTACATCCGAGCTCCTGACACCGTTTTGAGCTCGATGTGTGTGTGATGTTTGTTTGATTGGTGTGTGCCACAAATCTTCGTTCACTGGTCATATTTCAATCATGTATTTGTTTACACCAGTTATATGCTCTCTGGTTTTCCACAGTATTCCACAAGGAAAACAATAAGGATGTGACGGTGAGGAAGTATCATTCCAGCAGATGAGAGATCTACAGGATTTATTGCTGCAGGGTAGAGGCTGTAATTCAGAGGCAAGGCTCTGTGGCAAGTGCCTGAGGGAGGGCTTCAGTTAAAACAGAGTACATCTGGAGGGGTGGGTGGGGGGGGGGGGGGGGCAAGCAACAGAGAGAAAAGAAAAAAGAGAAGGAGCAGAGAGGCAGATGGAGAGTCAGAGGATGGGTGAGGGGGAGGAGGGAAGTCCATTTGGGAAAGCTCCTTGTCATTTTCCATCCTGACCTCCACGTCTCACCAGCTCCTGCTTGTCTTCCATCTACAACTTGTTTTTCCGTTCGTTCCGGTTGACCTGGTCCCACCCCGACACCGCCGCCGCCGCACACTTCCTCTCTTCTATTCTCTCGTTCCATGCGGGCTCGACCTCCTCTTCCTCTTGTATTTCCCTGAATCTCTGTTGTCACGCCTCTCCCACTTTTTTTTTCTGAAATCACTGCTCTTTTTTCTCTCTCTTTCAGTTTCAAGCAATATGTAGACGAACGAGATACATAAATATAAAAAAAGGCAAACATTTGGTTGTAAAATTGAAATTAAAACATAGAAAATTGATTTGTTTGTCTGTCGTTAGTTTTTCTTTCAGATGTTCCATTAAAACTTTTGCACTGTTCCCGCTTCCAACACACAACAGAAAAAACACACACATACTTTCTCAAATTTATATTCAATGTTTTATTACCTCGAAGGTAAAGAACAATATTGCCAAAGAAACGAGATAAAGCAATTTCCCTGTCACTCACACTATTTCTCTTTCTGTGTCTCTCTTTCTCCATATTTTCTGTACAAAAAAAAGTTTTATATCTTATAGAAAGTCTAGAGGTGTTTTTGATGATTGTTCATGTTTTGCTTCTAACCTATTTGAGTTTCTAACTCTGTTCTCTGTTTCCATTAATGGTTCTTCCCCCAGAAGTTGCAAGCAGAGTTATATTTGGGAGACTGTCCTTCCCAAAAAAAATGCGTCCGTATAGGTCGTCTGTGCAAGCACCTTATTATGACCCATATTTACGTTTATTGTTAGGGTGGATGAATGGGTCAAACGTGTCATGTCAAAACATGAAACAGGACTTTCACCCAGGAGACAGCTGTCCATGTCCTGTGTGAAACCAAAAGTTACTGCTGACTTATTTGAACTTAAATCCACCTATATATGTATATTTTTTACAGTCATTGGAAAACAACCTATTCTGTCGGCCTTGTTGGTGTTTGGAGTCTGCGCGCTGTGTAATGGCATATATTTTATATTTATCACCACAATCTCAATATCTTTCTGTCTGTCTTTTTCTCTCCTCACAGTGGATGGATGCATAGACTGGTCGGTGGATCTGAAGGAGTACCATGTTCTGGCTGGAGAACCTGTTCGTGTGAAATGTGCCTTGTTCTACAGCTACATCCGAACCAACTACACCATGGCCACCAACGCCAAGCTGCGCCTCATCTGGTACAAGAACAAAGGAGATGCAGAGGTAAGAACGCTGACTGGAAGACTTAAAATATAACTCAATGGATCGTAGGCGGTCTTCAGACTTTCAGGCGTCGACTATCACTGAGGGCCCAGTTCTCATTACAACATAGAGCTGGACCTTAAGAGTATTTTTGGAAGGGAATGTCAATAATATCAAATCATTCATTCTGTGATAATAAGCATAAATCAGACCTGTTAAATAGCAAAAGCTCCAGAGACTTTATCTTTGTTTGAACACAATGACTTAGATGGGACCTGTCACAGGACTAGTCTAAGGTCATAGCAGTCTCCAGACTCACTGAAGACGCAACTCCCGTGCTACAGAGATGGAATCTGGGAAATGTAGTCCAATTGCAAGCAAAGGTAGTAAACCTTTAACGTCATTACCCAAAATCCTACGTATTTTAGTATATGCAACGGTTCGCAGGATACATCGGGTGTTGTGTTTATGTGTGAATTATTTCAAAAGTGGAACCTGTATCTTTTAAATATGCAGTATATTTTCAATCACATAATTGATTTACAATTAATTTATTTAGGGAACAACTTCATGTTTTTCAGAAGGTGGGAGGGATCTGAGACTATCACCACCAGTGAGCAGGATATACTGTAGTTACCGATTGGTTGGATTTTTATCAGAGCACAGCCAATCCACTGCTTACCATTTACCAGAGCAGTGTCCCAAATCCATACTAAATACTAAATCTGAGCATGTTTAGGGTACGGAAAGTATAAATGTGTCAACATAAAGTGTACTGAAAACAGCAAGTATGCACACAAAAAATGGTTTGATGTGTGATAGAAATCCAAATCTGTTAGTATAAAACTGTGGGATGTAGGTTATTTTTGCATACTAACTGTAGAAGCAGTACTGAGTGAGAAACTGAGATCCACACCAAGAATCGGACCGTCTTTACTTTCTTTGGGCTTGATTTTGTTTGAGTAAAAGCCGATATACAGAAACTAGAAGGACTGATAAATCATGCTGCTATAATAAAACATTGCCCCCCTTTTCCCAGCAGCGTGGATTCTATCTGAATAAGAAAACAGGATTTAGCTGGTTTACATTTCAACCCGCTGATACATGTAATATGCTTCTCTATGTACAGTGAAACCTTAGCCTGTACTTCTATTACCTATGTTAGTACCATATAGAAAGGGGGGTCATTCATTTATGTTTTTCTTTACTTGAAACACTTATTTCCGTTATTTTAATGTTGCTCCCACATTGTGTTTGTGCTGTGCTCTGTAGGAGCCCATCATCTTCTCAGGTCACAGGCTGAGTAAAGAAGATGATTCCATCTGGTTCAGATCTGCTGAAATGGAAGACAACGGATTCTACACCTGCGTACTAAGGTAACCTGTGCGCGCAGCTTCACACGGGGCTGTTGTAAATCCATTTTGACCAATAACTTGACACTTTTAGGGGTCAACTCTGAAGTATAATGACTAAAAACAGGTGTAGGGTACAACTGAGATTCTCCAAGGAAGCACAATTTAGGATTATTTCTGGTTCAGCTGGATGCAATGTTGACATCTCCTCCACAGTATCCAGTAAATACTGCTCCTCTGCCCAGATGGGAGAGTGGTCAAAGTACACGGAGTAAAACACAGACTTTATTTTGAAGTTTCATTTCCAGCTGCAGCACATTTGCTTCATAAGACTAAGTAAGCACAGCAAGGATTTTACCAGCATACAAACAAAATATTTTGGGCCTGACTCTGACAAGCAGCATTGTTGATTTCATCACATGGGAGCAACCTTGGAATAGATTTTTGACTCCGAGTGTTCTGTCTCTACCCAGGTGGCTCCGTTTTATTGCATGAGCCAATAGCAGCGCTGCTTTTGGTGTCTGAACAAAAAGAATGTGGGGTTTTATTTGAAACTGCTCGGTATCCATTTTGAAAAAAAAAGCCCCCTGCCCTTCAGTAATCAATATTTTAAAACCCAGATGAATGGTATTTCAAAAATAAATATGTGTGTGCACGGGCACATACATATTTGCCCTGCTAGTTACGTGGAATACTGCCGGTTTAGTAAATTGAATATTTACAACATGGCTTTTGGCAATACAGCAGGGTTTGGCCTGAGTCCTATATGGCCCTTTAGGGATGTGTGTGTGTGTGTGTGTGTGTGTGTGTGTGTGTGTGTGGTGGGGTACCATATTCTGTGTACCAGTTGGCTTTGTAGTCTAGAACAAGGCTTACAGTCTTGTTTACCTGCAAGCGGATGGTGTGTGTGTGCATAATGAGGTGAATTAGAATATGCCCTCTTGTAAACTTGTAAAAAACAAATATTTTGCTTACAGTCAGCCAATATCCATAAGGAAGAGTTCATGATGCAACTTACTTACCCTGTATAATGATTTGTTTTTAATGTCATTATGAAGCTTGTGTTGAGTCCACGTTTCCAGAATTTGTACAACAAAAGTGATGAGTCCAAAATGAACACAATCGATAATCAGAGTGAAAATAATCGAACACAATTATGATATTAATGCCTTAATTTCCCTCACATTTTTATCCTTTTATGGGAAAATATACTGAATTAAGACCCACGTGGAAGTCACTGTTTCTAACGATGGCAGGACCAGTATTTCTTAAAATAGACACTGCATTTATAATGTATAGGAGGTTTTGGATGGTTTTCAAGCACTCATCTTACTTTTGTAGTTTTGGCCATTTGTAGGAGTTACTTTGTATTATTGCAATCATACAAGTCATTCAAACCACAACCTCCAGGTTTCAAAGAGAATACAAAGCAGTAAAATTATAACTCAAACTGTCCTTTGTAAACAACCACCCCAGTTTACAGAATGACTTCCTGGTTCAACCTTGACCTAACAGACTTAGGTGCAGTTTTCGAGAGTAGTGAAGGATTATTGCCCACATTTCTGCTGTGCGCATTTTCAGTTGAACACCCAAATATAGTAGTTTAGTCAAACTAAACTGGCTAAACTGTTAATTTATTTACTACCAGACTTCATAGCAGACATTTTGCCCAATGTTTCCCAAATCTCACGACTACTTTGTTGAATCATTTAGAGAAAGATGGCCAAAAACTATGAAAGAGCCAGGTTGTAATTAGCCTGAATTATTCTTCAACCAAAATGAATAAACATATTTGTGATTTCCCATCTTCGTTTCACTCCTTCCATCATCTGCTGTTGGCTTCGGTTGAACTAAAGGAACAGCTTTCCTTTTGTCTTGTGTCATAAATCCCCATCTCGCCTCTTGGTTCTGTTGGTCTTTCTCTTCTGCATCTGGTACCTTCAACACCTTCCCTGTCTCCTGTTTCTTTCCCTTTGCCCCTTTCTTCTCCATCACCATCAACCCTCCTACTCCTTTTTTTCTCCCACACCTGTTCTGCTCTCCCTTCATCTCACCAGCTGCCTCCATCTTCTCGTTCTCCTCCATCTCCTGTTTTTCTTCTTTTGGTTTCTTGTTTCTTCCATTCCATCTTCTTCCCTCTCTCTCTCTCTCTCTCTCTCTCTCTCTCTCTCTCTCTGTCTGCATGCGATTCTCTTTACCTCCCTTTATGCACCCTCCCCCTCATCCTCATCCTCCCCCTCCTCTGCTCTTCTCCCACCTCCTTTTCCTGCCAGAGCTTGACACCTATCCTCCTTAATAAGCTCTCTCTCCCTCCTTTTCTGTCGTACCCTCGCTCTCTCAGCATGACAACCTAATTAGGGCTTGGTGTCTGTCATTGTCTCAGGGTCTCTTATTAACACACATACACATACAGCACCTCCTGTCCGCATGGGGAACTACCCTGGTTCACATTATATTACTAGAAAGCCTATGTGAGAATGTACTTTTATATGTATATATTGCCCTGAATCTGATGTATATTGTTGTGGCTATTATAAGGACACCTCCATATGTCGTGCCCTTTATATATTCCCTCTTCCTTTTTCAGGATTAGTTTCACTTTTCCACCTGACACTCAGTTCTGACTGACATGAGGTAGTACCTTAGGTTCCGGTTCAATCTTATATAAAATGTGCAGTTTAATATTTATCTCCGTATGCTGCCAAGGTTCAACAATAGATCTTCTGTCCAATATGTCCCACTTTCCAGGAATTTGTGTGATGTTTCACTTTGACACCCACGCTGCTTACACATTTTGCTAATCACTGTGAATAAATTACCTTGATAACAGTCATCAACAGTGAATTATTGGAGAAAAAAGGCAAAGAACAGACACAAATTATATATTGGACAGTGTCTTAAATCTGTCTCATTGAATCACTGTTCCACTATATGTGGGAGCGATGTCCAAGCGATATCTCTGTGAGATGTGAATGCATGCAGAGGATGGAGAACAAACCAACGTGACTGATAGCTTATCTGGATATTAAAATGAAAAGTTGTTTTTCTGCCGTGAACTGCACGAATCACAAAGTACACCGTGGAAAATGTTCAATATCCCACGAAGGAAACCTCCCTTTCACCTCAGAGTGTATAATTATTTATTAGAATCTAGTGATCTGGTCACGGTCCTGAATTCTAATAAGGGGGTGGATGGTTTTATACAGAAACTGGGGAGGGAGAAATACCTGTTACTTACTGTCAAAGTAAGACAGCTCACACTGTTACTGACTGTTTATGGCTGCTTAATGAATATTGCAACAGTTTGTCAAACTCTGCCATTAATGCTTTGCTGTCTTTATCATTTCTAGTGAATTAACAAGCCCTGACAGAGAGGGTCAAGGGGAAAATCACAAGTTTGTATGTCATTTTATTTCCTCCATACCTTTAATAGTTTTTCTGTATTTTTCTATAACTAAGTCTCTCTCCAGCCTCTAGTAAACCATGGTGCCATTCCCTTGGTGTGGTTTGCTACTGGTCATGCTAACTACTCAGTTCTTCTGTGTATTTCAAAACTATCACAGAGTGATATAATCTTTTGATGACAGTTCCTCATTCGCAATGTGAGGCACAAAACAGATGCAATGAAGGAAAAGTGAATATCATGAGAACCCCTTGTTGTCTCGTTTTGTTTTTAGGGTAAGAAATCTGAGCTGAATACAAGATCGAACTCTGTTGGCCCAAGGCAAAATGATTGCCATTCACACTCTCACTTTCATGACCTCTACAAAGAGACCCAGGATCCTTTAATTCATGCAGTATGCCCTGGGTCTGCCCCGAGCTTTGTAGCTGCTGGCAAATGATGTGTCCTATTCTCTCTTTCTCCCTAGCCTCTGAAGCACTCAGACATCCTGCCTTCTTTCTGTTGTAACCTAGGATATCAGTAGGTAAAAGTGCTTCTCGTACATCAGCACTTTTTTTGTAGTTTCTAAACAAAACATTGCAGGCTTTTTTCAGTCCTCTGAGACACTGTTCACGATTAGTTCAAAAAGGTCTAATGGACCCCCAGTTCAACCAATCAAAGGTTTATAAGTGGGATTAAGAATGAGAACTTAATGTTCTTATGTAGCTAGCTTCCTAGCTACATCCCTAAAAATGGCAACAGAAAAATGGCCACAATATGATGACTAGTATGGAAAAGGGTTTTGTCAACTTATAGAAACTACAATTCTTAAATCTGCAATTTTTTGGGATCTTGGTGAAGTTTACTGTTTCTAGCAACCTCCACCACAGCTTCCGTATCATCTGAATATTGGTGGTGTGGATATGTAACACACTACTAATTGGTTTGGGATTATAAAGAAAATGACACTACCCAAGATTTGAATTGGCTAACTTGCACTACTGCTGGCTTTTGCAGATGACACTGTACTTTTGGTCACATGTCAGGTTTGGTTAGGTTGGTAGTTTTCTGTGGCAGTGTTGGTCCATATCTGCTGCTAAAATATGATTATATGTCAACTCAAAAGGTTATGGTATGTAGTGTTTACAGCTTTTTTTCTACTGCCCCCGACTGGCCAATTATTGGTTAATGCAGGTTTCAGATTACTGCTCTCCTCAGTGTCACTGCAGTTCAATAATTGGGGGTAGTGTGCAGTGCATGCGTTGCCATCTTCCAAAGTGTTTTTGCCATTGTGAGATTGTGCATCTTTACATTAACAATCCAGTAGTTTACATACATTCTATACAAATATTTAAAGCTCACTGGCATTTCTGTAGTAACAATCATTTAGTGTATAGGTGCTCTGTGGTGATGGTGTCTGCATTTCCCGCTCAATATGCAGACAATGATAACGCATGGTAGATGAGAGATGATGATAATCGAGCAGGTTCCAATAACAGCTTGTCTCCGCTCACATATAATGATCCTGTGGGATTATCTTTTATAGAAGACTCCTGGTTAAACCATTCTGGCCTGTTTATGGTTGAGGCTGTGAAAATGGGTTTTCATCTTATTTTAATGATTTTCTTTGGAATAAAATACTGCAGGTTGATTGCTGCTTCACTTCATATGGAAATAACAGGATCTTTCTTTTACCTGTTGATTCAAAACACTGCAGGTCCCTAGAGTCTATTGTAGTGTGTGGGTTTGTATGACCTAGAAAGTGTGGGGACAACCTGGAGACGCTGTTATAGAACCAAAGGTGAACAAGCTTTAAAGGTGGAGTGATATTCCCTCTCAGGAGACAATAACTGGAAAATAACATTGTCTCAGACAAGAGTTTCAGAGGAAGAGATATGGGCCCTGGGAGAAGGGGGGAGAAATGAAAGCAGACGAGTGGGTAAGAGTGAGAAAGAGGAGAGAGTCATGGAAAAGTAGTTAAATTGGAGGGATAGGGAGAAAGGGTAAAGAGGCGAAAAGAAAACCAGAGGGAAGCTGATAGAGAGACGGTTGAATTGCACTTAGGGGCGTGGGGAAGATAGAGAGAGAGATGGAGGAGAAAAGAAAAGCAAAAATCCATTTTCTTTGCAGGTATAAGGACCTCAGTAGGGGGAGAGGGCATGCTGCGACTGCCCAAAACCCTCTGTACACCCACTATGATTGGGATACCAGTACACACACACACACACACACACACAGACATATATCACTTAGAAAGGAATTGATACACACAGTGAGAGGTCTCAGTTTACTTTTGGGGCTGTAAGAAAAAGACTTTGTACCAAACCACTCTCCTGCAGCACTCGAGCAGCTCTGAGAGTCCGGCAGAAAAACAATCAAAAAGTAGATGGGCATACACACACACACACACACACACACAGAAGAGGACAAAGAATGAGAAAGACAGAGGGCAAACTGACGGAGAGAGAGACTTTGAGAGAACGAAACGAGTGTTAGATAGTGAAAAAGGTAGCGTGAGATGAGATCACATCGCATTAGATGGAAATGTAACATGTTTTCTGTGAGGAAAATGACCAACTAGCTGGCTGAAGAACTGGGTGGCTACCCTCAGGGATAGTGGAGTTGTGGATTGATTGGTTGGCAGTCCAACTGGGTGGGTGTGTGGTTGTTTTATTTGGTGACATCTAGGCAGGACACTTGGCTTGGTAGGGTTGGTCGCCTGTTGGTTTGTTGGCAGGAAGGCAAGCAGATTGGCTAGCTGGCTTATTGGTGGGGAATGACTGACAAGGTGGCTGTATTTCCGCATGTTTGACTATTTGATTGGTTGTTAGACTGGCTGGTTTCACAGGCCAGCTCAATGGCTGACTGGTTAGCGTTCTGGCTAACGGACTGGGCTAATTGATTGTTTGTTGAAATTCTTGGGGGTTAGGGCGCTGACAATGAGCAGTGGTTGGAGTCTGGTTGGAGAGACCTTCCCAATCTCCCTCGCCCCTTGTTTCCTTTGTCAGTTTCTTGATGAAGGTGTAAGATACTCAAAGAATAAAAGGCCTGCTAGCACATATCCTTTGAAGAACCTTTCCAGGGGCCCAAGAACCATTTTAGGAACTCAGAACCCTAACCTTGTTTTCAATGATGAATTGTTGTTAATGGCTTAGTGACTACTAATGGGTGGATGACTACACACCCAATGTCTACTGAAATTCCAGCATTGTTATTCCATCTCACATTTCATTAAGCAGTTTCACTTATTTGCGATCATCGAAGTCAATTAAAAGGCTGAATTCTCATTTCCTATTTTTCCTTATAGAGAAAAACCCTTCCAGCCCCTCTCAGCTTTTCCCCTGTGGTTTTTCTAGTAAGCTGAACCACCTGTCTCTCTTTGCTTTACAGGATAAATCTACTCTCTGTGCACACATACACACAAGAAATACACACATATTTGTCACAAGGGTGTTTTCTAATTCCAGCCAAATGTTTAACCTTTCTCTTCATCAGATTAACAGACTCGGAGCTGGAGATAAAGGCAGCGAGTAGAAAGAGACAAAGAGATGAGGAGAAAGAGAGAGAGTGGAAAAGAAACAGACAATGGCAGTAGGATAGTAAAATAGAGAGGAGGGGAGAGTGAAATAGGAGCAGAGAAGGAGAGAGCGGTCATTTGAAGTTGTTTTGGCAGTCCTCTACAACTTGGCAGCCATTGAGTCAGTACCACTCGCTTGCCAATGTGGGCCAACATGTGCCTATGCATGCCAATGCCTGCTGCCATGGCCAGTCTTTTGAAAAAAGAAAAGAAAAAGTAGGGCTTGGTTTTGCCACTTTGATGTTCAAGAGGCTTTAAGTTGCTCTGAAATGCAATCTGACTTGGTGGAGATATGGAGGGAAAGACTAAGACAGAGGAGAAGAGAGGCCAGAGGAGGATGTGTGGAAGCCCAGCAACCTGTGTGTCAGAGTGGTCTAGTGTTACTGCTGCTTTTATCTAAGTGGCCTTCAGGAAGACACTGATCTGCATGCTCACTCATTAAAGTAATAGTGAGCATGATTTCACCCCTTCAAGTAGCATACAATTATATTAAAATGATCCTTTCTCGGTCTCTGATTGTGACCCAATAGTACTCTACATTTACATTTATTCATCTGGGAGATGCTTTTCTCCAAAGTGATGTACAAAAGAGGCACCATCCAAGCTTTTAGGAATTAGTTCTGCAACACCTGACACAAGGACTTGTTATGAAAGTGGTTATATTTGGAATAAACAAGTATGATGAACAGACCATACTCTAATCTTACAGATATCTTAACAAACACATCTTGAACATCTCTCTTAAAAGTCTCGGTCTGCTGAAGCAGCCTCCCTTTCCCTTCTCTTCCTTTTTGTTTGTGTTGGTTTTCCTGTTGGAAGTATCATTATACATTTTGCCCAGTTAGCTGGGCGGTACTTGTCTTCACTTTTATGTGGGCGAGTAGATATATCCCTGTCTTTTTTTCTTGACAGTTGTTTTTATGATAATTGTTTTTTCTGGATTATTTGTGGTCTATGAGATATATTTGATTCAACTTCTGGTGTGATGGATTTGATACGAGCCTGTATAATACTGAACTTGTTTCAAGTTGTTTTTGCCCTTTTCATAGAGGCAGCCTTTGTCCCCCCACAGACAGTGTTGTCCAGCTCTGCTCTGATTGACTCTCAGTGATGCAGATCACAATCACCTGAGTGATGAATGTGTCTGTGTATATATATATTGCTTGTTCTGCTTTCTGATGGTGATTTGACAAATCCTGACGAAGATCTCTGTTAGATCAAATCATTAAAATAGCTTAGATAAAGATAGACAGATAGATAGATAGATAGATAGATAGATAGATAGATAGATAGATAGATAGATAGATAGATAGATAGATAGATAGATAGATAGATAGATAGATAGATAGATAGATAG
>JAVQJL010002109.1:0-10351 GCA_036024295.1 Nannoperca obscura
GAAAGATTGTCTGTCTGCTCTTATTGTGCGTGTCAGAGATTAGAATAGGAAGCTGCTGCGTTACACATCTTGGATTTCAGGAACACAGAGGGAAGTGTGTGTGTCAATATGTGATGAGATTCAGACCTTTTGGTGATGAACCTGTATCTCTTTCTTCCAGGCTGGCATTGTTATGATTTATGATCCAGAGAAATCTAAAGCTTATTTTACATTTTTAGATTTATCTTGTGCGTTTTGTAGACATGTTCTTTTTCCTATGCATATTTAATGTGTTACAAGTGAGGTTTTAATTTTTTTGTATTACCAATGTAGGACTAAGGTCAAGTACATGTTTTAACATATATATTTAAATTCAACTTATTTTCTTTAAATGCGGTTGTTAATTCATCTATACTTACTATACCTTTAACTATCAGTAAGGAATCTATAACCAAATGTGCATATAGTTTTGATATGTATTTGGGATTGGATTATTTAGAGCTGAGGAAATGAATTAAATTGCAAATATCGCAAATTACTGCATATTCACTAATTATATTAATAAAAGATTGTATATCTCACATTCCACATTGTCAAGCTGAGCCATGAGGCAGCAGGAAAAGGACCCAAAAGCAGACAGGTAGCATCAGTAACAAAATATGATTTATTAAAGAAAGGAAATCCAACAAACCCCAAAAGGCACGGGAGTGAAGCGACGGCAGGACGTAGACACGAGGCACAAGAAACCAGGAACAACTGACAGAACTTAGCACACACCAACAATGATCCGACAAGACAGAGGGAAGGGACTGCTATATATAAGCAAGGGAAAACGAGGGGATCAGACACAGGTGAGTGACGAGACACAGGTGAGTGTAATCAAAAAAGGAGGGAAACCAGACAAAGACAGGAACATGGACTCGAAACTACAAAATAAAACAGGAAACACAGAAAACCCAACCCAGATCATGACAATAATAATTCCTTGAATTACAATAGTGCACCACTCGGTGCTCAGGCCATAACAAGTTTACATTTTCTATTATTGGTAACCATATACTTAACTGTATGACTTGACCAATGGCTACTGATAACTCATTGACTCCTTTACTGTAATATCATAGCCTTTTCATTTCTTTCGTAAAAATGTAATCATCAGTCAGGTTATTTTTTCTTTAGCAATGCTAGTGGCGTGGCTTTATAGGGATAGCATTGCCAGTCAGTCGATTGGTCCACAACATAGGTTAACAATTGTTGGATGGATTGTCACTTATTTGGTAAAGACATGTTTTGGTCCCCAGACAATGAATCCTTGTGATGTCGGTGATCCCCTGGCTACAACAAGGTTCACATTTGTGATTTTGAGTAAAATGTCTATTGATTATTGTCAAAATACAACTTTTCATTTAATTTGTTCAATACTTTCGTTTTTGCAAAAACAAATGCAAAATGAATGACATTCCAGTTAGCCTCAGCAGTTGTGTTTACTGCTAATTAATAAATGTCAGCATGCTTACCTAGTAAACTATGATAAACATGGCAACCAGTAAACATGTAGAACAGCATTGTCATTAGGATCATGTCAGTATTCTTCTTAAATTAATTAAAGAAAAAATGTTTTTGGAAGGGAGCATTCTACGGTGTTGTAAGTCACATAACATTGTTAGAGGTGATGTTCAGGAATTAGCACCTACATCAAATGCTGTTCCCAGTCAGCCCTGTCAGCTCTGGCAGTCACACCCTCTATTTTCTAATGTTTATTATTATTTTTTCAATAACTTTATTGAGCATTGTAATTGTATCAAAAAGCAATTTCCCTTCTGGGATTAATAAAGTATTTCTGATTCTGATTCTGATTAGTCACTAGTTTGGATAAACAGTTAATAGATGCCACAATAAAATTCAGTTATTTTTCACAAAGTGTTCTCTATACTCTTGATTGTACCTCAGGCATGTTGCCACTTTGTCCACCCACAGCACACCCATTACTGCTTACCCACAATGCCAAGCACTCAGTCACAGGGCTGCTCTGCTACCTACCTTTATTTCCTCTCATCTGTCACAATTTGGACGCTTCAAACACCAGTGAATCACACTGATAGTGAGCGGCTGCAGATGTTTTATACAAATGGGTCACATCCCAACAGTCTCCCCTAATTAGACCATTGTTGTGCAAACGAGCGTGTATTATTAACAAACCATTACAGTGAGTGCCTTTCATCCATCATAAAAGCCAGCTCTAATTGGGTTTGCAGGCTTTTATTTATCTGATGGGCCAGGATGGTCATTATTTTTCTCTTCAAAGCAAATAGATCTTATTAACATGTTTTGTCAATGTACTGCTTTGTTAATTTGGAACTGTATGCGGTTTCCTGGCTGATAGTGAGGCGTGGGACTTTGATATTTCAGTCTAGGTAACCTTTCATAAGGTTCACCTGTGGGTTGACACATTTT
Source organism: Nannoperca obscura (assembly GCA_036024295.1). Taxonomy (NCBI): domain Eukaryota; kingdom Metazoa; phylum Chordata; class Actinopteri; order Centrarchiformes; family Percichthyidae; genus Nannoperca; species Nannoperca obscura. The sequence goes on from JAVQJL010002109.1 coordinate 2,434, forward strand.
TCAGTGGATTTAGTTTTTTTGCATCCAAGTACTGTAGAGTGCTGGTTGGAGTTCATTCATCCTGCACCTTCTCTTTGCTGCTGTTCAGTGTTGACTCCTGTACCAAAACTACTCATGCAGAACACGTTACTGATGCATTATGCTGAGCCTGTGCCTGTCAGCCTAAATACCCTAAGAGACTACCAATAAAAGGACTCTGGCCTTTTCAACTGATAAGTTCCATCCTCAAACAAAATGTACATTTATTTCAAGCAAAATAATATAATAATACAGCATTATGTTATCTGGAGAAATTATAGGATATCATAAGATCTCACTCATAAACAAAGTATCTCCATAAGTGGTCTCAACGGAAGGGAAATATTAGTTTGTAGTCTACAGCAGTGTATTATTCCTTGTATGAAAACTCTGGTTCATTTCTTCACTTGTCCATTAAAGTCAGTGGAGAAAAGTTGTTTCTGACGATTGCTTTCTCTATTAATTGATCAATTGTTAGGTCAATAAAACTTTAGAAAACAGTGGCCATCCTAATATGTGATGACGTCGTCAAATGTCTTGGTTTGTCTGACCAATAGTCCACAATCCCAAAATATTAAATTCAGTATAATTTAAGACAAAGACAAGTGGTACATTTTCACATTTGAGAACCTGAAATAATCTTCTTGCTTAAAAAAAAGTTTTCTATCGGTCGACTAATTGATTAATTGACGAATCGTTGCCGATCCAGTAACGTGCAATGCTTTCAAAACTCTTTAAGTTTTTCTTCATTTAAATTCTGCATTCGACTCCTCCCCCAGATACTGCCTGCTGAGGGCTCCTCTGAGCTGTATGGGAAAATGTTTAGCATACAGAGCTTTAAGGTGACTGGGCTCAGAATATTAATTCAGGAACCCGCCGCCCTTAGCTGCTTGATGCCCATTTCATGTTTTCATGAAGAGATGCGCTCCTGCTGAAGACAGTGAAGACAAGATGTCTACTGGGAAATATCAAGTGAAGTACACAGTATGGCAGTCACTGCCCAGATGTCTCCTTTTTTTTTCTCACATACCTTCCCCCCCAGCCGAAATAGCTTTTTGAAGGGTGTCTACTTGTCCAGTGTTCTGGGTGATGTTTTTGTGTTGTTATTGGATTACTGCATGCACACAGAAGCAACAACTATCACATCAATGGGTTTAAAAGATTTAAACAAGCCAGGCTATGACACACAGAGTTTCTAGTGTTGTTCTGGGTTGTTCTTATGGGGAGGCAGCATGTTTGCTCACAGTAGCTGATGTGTGTCTATGTGCATCTACCATAGTGAGGTCCAGATGTATTCACATGTTGTTGTGTACGTTCACCATCAGAGGGGAATTAATATTTTACAACTAAACTCAGTTTGGCAGTCCATACTGTATTTGTGAAGTGTACCTGGCAATGATGTTATTTGATATTGGTGTTTTTTCTTGTTTAAATTGTTTACTAATACATAAATACATACTTATAAATAATTTCTGGTGTACTGGGAATGAACCAGATGCTGACATAGCTGTTGGTCACTGGGGTTGGGATCTAAAGAAAAAAGAAACCTCAGCAGCTTATCTGTCAAGTCTGTCAACTACAATACTGGAATAGCATTAATGTCTTTTAACACAGTCGGGAAACTCTGTGATCATCAGGAACAAGCCAGTCAGGTAAATGTATTTGTAGAATTAATTTCTTTCATTTGTTTAAATTAACATAACACACTTCCAATGGTTTCTCCCAGTCCTGTGTAAAAGTAATCAATTAAAATACATTTTTACACCCCACACATTAGCTAGTAAACTCCATAAAATGTGGCCCATATCAACTCTCAAAGCATTGTACAAAATTCTATAGTTAACAACTAAGGGTTGAATACTCCAACCCTGTCTGCAAAAATTATGTTTACATACATTTGGAACAGCAAATATGTTTTGTAACAATGGTGCTTGCATTACCTGAACCACATGGGACAATCCCTGGTTTGGTCGGGTCTTACTCCTGCACTTTGTACGCCCACCATCCATCCTGGTTTCCCTTTGACTTCTATGCAATACAAACATGTAGAACTACCTTCTTTGTCCCGGTCACAGTTATTTTCCCCTCAAAACATGATTGTATATATTATATAATAATATAAAAACATGATTTCTTCTCATATGCCTTAATAAAGTTGTGCTAAAGGTTTGACAAAAATCTGATCAGATTCTGCACCTGTACACAACAACCAATTGTTATACAACCATAGTTACTTGTTATTTTGCAGATTAAGAATACATTACATTAAAAATATAATGACTTTACAAAATATGATGCATTGTTTAAAGTATCCAGCAATATATAAAGTAGTTTAAATTAGCTCCACCCTAACCAGCTAGAATATGAGGATGGAGAAGGGCCATTCTGCTGTATAGTAGTTTCTTTTACTATTGATAATTTACATTATGCTGCTAATGTTTCAGTGTGTTTACTTAAGTAAGATTGCAGGACTTCATCTTGTAATGGAGTGTATTGTGGTATTTTACCTGAGTAAAGGATCTGTAAGCTCCTTCACTAAATTGACATTCCTGAGTCTTTGTAAAGGAAAGACAAACATAAGGTATATTGTATACACATGAATATGTAGCATCACTGCAGTCACTGCAGGGGATATTGTGGAGACCAAATAAGATTTATTGCCTATGGGGTAAATTCACATTTTAATTCTATTAAACACTCTGCTGTGTGCTCAGTGACTCCTTACAATTACCCGCTCCATCTGCCTCGTGTTCTGTATCCAAATTAATAACCGCTAGTTTGGGATTGTGTATAGCTTTTCACTGGTTTCACAACCTTATGTAATTATGTAAGGATCCCCTCAAATGCACTCCTCCACACAGGCATTTCTTTCTACACACATACAATATGGAGGCTGGGTCCAAACTTAGCACAATAGCCCCCTTGTTACTTTTAAAAGACTGGCAGGGTTGTTTTTTTTTTCTTTTTCACCTAATCAATTTTCATCTTGAGCATTATTAGAAATAGAAAAATAGTCTTTGTGCTCAACTTCAAGTGGCCTACAAGCATACAGTTTCCCCCCAACTATATACTGCAAAGTTTCTCAGACATTTCAAGCTATGCGTGGTCACATTTAAACACTGAATTGGTCTGTTTGTCTTGCCTTGTGGAATACTTCACCTTTTGCTTCTGAGCTGAGCATCTGTCTGTTAACTGGAGCTAAAGTAATAACAAAATTTAAATACTGGCAGAATGTTAAATAATGCATTGGTATTTTTCTTGCTAAGGGCTGTGGTGGGATTTTGGACAAGCCGGGATGTCTGTCTTAGTCCTCATTTACAGTCTACAGTCCGGCAAAGTGTGTGACAGTGAAAACACAAATGAATAATTAGTCACCACGGTAAGGGAGTAAGCTTCACATTTTTCCTTGATTACACACATTCTTATCTTTCTCACACGTGTGGCTATGATGTCTGAAAAGATATGTAGATTCACCATTTACTAACATCATGAACACACACTATATGATATGTTGTATACACCATCTGTATTTTCTGTGAAAATGCACATTGTGGAATTAGGTTCAAGTAAATGAGCTTAATACACATACCCTTTCAATTTCCAAAAACAGGCTGCTGAAATGCCTATTCTTCGGTGAATTCTTCATTTAGCACATTCATTTTTTATATCAACATTGCAAATAGAGAAAAGACAAAAAAAGAAAATTCTTAGGTGAATGCAACATAGTGGTTAGCAAATTGGCATGACCTCCACATGCACTTTCTTTGTCAAGTGTGCCATTGTCTCCCATCGGCACTCAAGTAGTTCTTGAGCATCATTACTCACAGATATAACACACCTTAATGAATTACCCTATGAATAATGACCATAATGACTGCAATTAAGCTCTGCATGCAGGCATACATAAACGGCTGTACTGGATTGTGAAATGAGAGTCTCATGTGCAAGGCAAGGTATTATTAGAAGTGAACCTGGCAAATGCAGCTGTTTAAATTACTTTTAAACTTTGACAGTGACTGTGGGGTTCAAGGACAGGCCTTTATTTTTATTTCATGATAAAGAGTCTACCTGAGTACAAATCAATGACCTACATTTATTTTAGATAAAATTATTATTTTCTACAGTAGATAAGACATTATATAATATAATTATTATTAATTATATTTATAAATGTATATTCTTTAATTTTCAGACCTCAGTGTACTTTATACACAATTATTCTGTGGAAAATGATTAGAACTGCAGAAAATTTCCTCTTGGGACCCGAGGAAAAAAAGTGTTTGTTTTTCTGAACAAAATGTCCACTATGGAGGACACAAGTCAATGGGCTGGGTCTCAGGAGGATATGTTGTTTTTATTTGTCTATAATTGTTTCCATTAATTGTCTATAAAATTATGACAGTGAAACAGACTAGCACATGTTCAGAGACAACCACATACACCTTCTTGCAGAGTCTTGTACAGAGAACAACCTACTGTTCAACATCAACAAAACCAAAAAGCTGATCACTGATTTTAGGAAAAAGGCGGCAAAGACACACACCCCTGTCTACATCAGTGGAGCTGAACCGTTTCAGGTGCCTGGGAATCAGCATCATATCTCCATGCTGGAGAAATCTCAGAAAAGGCTGTATCTCTTATGGAGGGAAGGCAAAAACTCCCATGCCAATTTCTTGTCAACTTTTACATAGGAACAATAGAAAGCACCCTAACTGGAAAAAAATCCTAAATTCAAAAAGTGAAAAGTAAATTCCCACACTTGAGAAGCCGGAACTAGAAAATGTTTTGATCATCGATCATTGTTGATCTTTTGTTGGGTTTACATTTTACCACCTCTTCTTCTGCTATCCATTTCCCTATATGCATTAGGCAGTGGTAGTTGCAGACACACCTTATTACCATATTTGAAACCCATACATTAGCCAGGGTTTTGGTTTTGATTAAAGTCCTGGCAGTGGTTTGGTCATTTTGGGTAGAATATTCCACACACAGATGGGGTGGCTAGCAGGGAAGCTCTGAGCACCGTGTCATGACAGATCCACTCTTAACAACATCCTATATTTGCTTCCACTCCTACTAATCAATGTCCTCCATTGGAGGTGTTCCATCAGTGTGGATGAATCTGCCATGTCAAAGGTGACGGAGAAAGGCAAGTAGTTTTGCTGTGCCTCGTTCTCCCCCGCCTGCAATTTCCCCTCTTCTGGTGGTCTTCCAGCCTCCGATTTTGTGCCCAAAGGGAGAGTGAAGTGCACACTACCATCTGTGCAAGGGGGAGCTAATAGTTCCACTCAAGGGATCAAAATCTCATCACTCTTAACCTCATGTGAAAAGCCAAATTGTAAACGGCCTTCTCAGTTGGACAAACCATTTGCTTTTAATGTGTTGCTGGCAAGTTAAGAGGAATGAGGGAAAGGGTGGATGAAGCCTGTCCCTTCTAAGGTAAATCCCTCAGAAACCACATTGTTTCTTATTGAAGTAGCCTTGTGCTTAAATCAGACAAATTGAATGACGGGTTCTTCAAAAGCTGTGGTCAGTCTCTTGTTGTCAGTGAATGTTCTCTCATCACAGCCCTTGAATTCACCAGTACCAGTACTGGTGTTTGTTGTCAGAGTTTTTTAATTCATTAGTGCTAAAGCGACATGCTCTCTTCTATCTCAAAACAGTGCATCTCAGTAGGTCTTAGTAGTAAAAATAGTAAGTCCAAACACCCCTGGTCTGTGGTTGTGTAATGTGGCTGATGGGAAATCCAGACAATCTCAAACATCAGTGCCATTCTCCTATCTCATACAGAGAGCTTTAGGTGTTCTGCTGTGTTGAGGAAAAAGAATAGAGTGCATTGTCAGTAGTTTTCTGTTAAGCTTTGTGTGTGTGTGTGTGTGTGTGTGTGTGTGTGTGTGTGTGTGTGTGCTGTACATATATATGTCCTAAAAACAAGTAAAATAAATGAATTAAAGGGAATAAAAAAGGAACATTTAAGATTATTTATAGTGGAGTGCAGAGGATGAATTGAGAGGTCTCAGACTAGCTAGTAAAGGAGCTGCTCTGTTAGTCTGGATGTTCATCAGCAAATACTTCTGTTTCTGTATCGCTTACCAGGCGTCAGCAGGGTGAACAGGCTGTAGCTAGGGCGGGTATTGTTTTAGTATCTTTTGAGCTATCATTTGCAGCTCACCTCTCCAATATCGCTGTTAATTGGTAGATGGGTACCAAAAATGTTCTGGGCAGTTTTAATCACCCGCTATAGAGCCCCCTGGGCGTGCACATCCCATGCCAGTTTGAGATGTTTCCAGTCAGGATGCTTTCTATTGCTCCTGACTGTTAACAAGAACTTGGCACCTGAATTGTGCCTTCTCAAAGTTCTGTAAGAGATACAATTGATTCTAAGCTTTCTTTTCCAGGGAGGAGATGTGTAATGACAGTTGTTCCATGGCAGGTTCTCTGTGATGCTGAGTGATAATGTTGAGCACTGATTGCATGAAGTGTGACCACCAATTCAAACTGTCTGGGGTCTGTTTGTAAGGAAGTCCAATATCCAGATACAGACTCAAGCCCAGAGTGCTAAGTTTGACACTCGGTTTCATGAGGGAGATTGTATTGGTGGTGTTGTATAAAGGTGTATAAACACTGAGTGGAGGGCAGTGGAGATGGCATCCTCTGGGGAACCTTCTCAGAGGGTCCAGTCTGGCTTGGATGTTGTCTTTGAAGTGCTCTAGAAACTGTTTCTGAAAGCACTTCATAAGAATGGAGAATGGCCACAAGGCGGTAATCATAAAAGCTAGTCACTGCAGACCTTTGGTACAGGGAAAATGTTGGCAAGTGGAAATATGTTAACCATGTCATTAATGACAAACTAGCTGATTGGCTTATGGCCAGCAGCTTTACTAATATACACTCTCACATCCACTGTGGATATATCAATTGAATGCACAATGGAAAGTGAAATACATTCACATAGACATGCATACACACACTGATCGCAAACATCAAAATCCATACACTAGTCATGGGGAGTCCTACTCAGCCTGTGAGCATGTGTTTAATGTGTAATATGTAAAATGTAGACTTTTTGGGAAATTCTTTGTGAAGATGGAAAAACTTGTGTGAAAGGAAGTAACTGCCACGTTTGACATTTTGTTGTTCAGATGCAATCGTAAGAAACTGATAAATGAGTATGAGTTTTTTAGAGGCAGGTAGGTATACCACTGGCTTCAAACACCATGTCCATGTTGGGCAAAATGTATATTAATTGGACTAGCATGTTCCAATGCAACATCAGATCATTTTGTAACCATTGTCCACCACTCCAACCTGAAATATATCTCAATAAATACTGGTGAATTTTAGGAAAAATATCCATAAATTCTAATAACTTGGTGATCTAATCTCTACTGTATCTATAGACAACAATATACAAAGTAATTGAATGATAACTTCCATTAATTTAATGCATAGGCATGTTATTTATGGACGTTATACCATTAATAACTTTTGATGTTTTATAAACTATGAGATAAACCTATAAGATAAACACAGTGCAGAACTATGAGCTCCAAGATATCCGATGCAATGGGCAGTGTAGCCAACTATTTTCAATGGCAGTCAGCAAAAGCATGCTCAAAAAGTTGCTAGATGTCCCAAGATTATGACAATTTGAATAATGCTGACGTCATGACATAACTATGTACATACAGTCAAGCCCAAAATTATTCATACCTCTGGCAGATTTTGACTTAAAGTTAATTTTATTCAACCAGCAAGATTTTTCTTGATTGGAAATGACACAGAAGATTATAAGACGATGTACAAGAGGCATCATTGTGGAAAAAAATATTTCTCAGCTTGTATTTACATTTGAACAAAAAGTGGCATGTCCAAAATTAATCATACCCTTTGCAAACTG
>JAVQJL010002116.1:0-15696 GCA_036024295.1 Nannoperca obscura
TAGAAACCTCGAGCAGAACCAGGCTCTAGGTGGGCGGTCATCTGCCTCGACCGGTTGGGTTGAAAGAAAAAAAGGGGGGGGGGGGCAGGAGAGAGAGAGCAGGAGGAAGGAGAACATAAAGCCGTACAGTACAACAGCAATAGCAACACTGGCGGTCGAGCAGGAACACGGGGGCAGCAGGAGCAACCACAGATCCAGACTCCACAGCGCCGGAGGCAGTAACCAGTTGGTTTGAAAGGGAGGGAGGGAGAAGAGCAGAGGGAAAGAACACACAGTAGTACAGTACAGTTCTACATAGAGATGGAAAGCAATAGATGTGGTAATGGTGTTGATGTTAATATTGATTAAAAAAAATACAAATATTATTACTATTACTATTATACTGCTAACAGCAATAACAGTAATAGCAGTAGCAGCTATTGATCAGGAGCACGGGGGCAGCAGGTGCAACCATAGATCCAGACTCTACAGCTCCAGATGTCATGGTCCCTGAAACTGTGGGTTTATGTTTCCTGTTTTATTTTGTAATTCTGAGTCTGTCTTCTTTTGCCTTCCTGCCTGCGTCTGCATGCTTTTGTGTATGTTTGCTGCCTGCTGCTTGCCGCTAGCTATTTATGGTTTGTACGATTCCCTGTTTTTGGTTTTTGGTCTTCATTGTTAAAATAAATCCTTTTGTTGCTGGAACTGCTGGTCTGCATTTAGAGCGAGAGAGAGAGAAAGGAAAGAAAGCAAACAAATAATAATAAGAAGTTTACAAGAATTAGTAACAAACATTAATGGGATATGAGTGTGCACAGATGGAGAGGGAGTGGAAGAGAGAGGAGCTCATTGCATCATGGGAAGTCCCCCAGCAGTCTATGCCTATAGAAGCATAACTAAGGGGGGGGCTCAGGGTTCACCTGAGTCAGCCCTACTATAAGCTTTATCAAAGAGAACAGTCTAAAGCCTACTCTTGAATGTAAGAAGGGTGTCTGCCTCCCGTAAACAAACTGGAAGCTGGTTCCACATAAGAGGAGCTTGATAGTTGTGTGTAGCTCAGTGGTAGAGCACATGCTTTGCATGTATGAGGTCCTGGGTTCAATTGATCTCCAATCGTGGGAGTCGCTTTGGATAAAGGCGTCTGCCAAATGCCTAAAATGTAATGATAGCTGAAAGCTCTGACTCCCATTCTACTCCTAGAGACTCTAGGAACCACAGGTATCCAACCAGCCATGGTCCATACTATGTACAAATAAACTTAAAATATTTGGCACAGTAACAAAGTCAGATCAGATGGTGGTAAAGAATGTCATCAGAAAAGAACCACCTCAATACATTTCATATGTCTAAATCTTCCCCTTTCCTCAGACTTCCTGTGTGGATAGCATCTCTGCTCCATGCTGCCAAACGCCTGAGAGCTGATCGTGCCCGTCGGAAGAAATTCTACAGGCTTCTGCAGAGGAAACTGGTTGGTACTCATGTAAAAAGCTAATGTGTTACAACCATTGCTTTCTTATGTTATGTACAAGTTTTGAACATAAATCTTTTGCTCATGTATAAATATTTTATATAGCACTAACTATATAGAAAAAACAAGACCATATCTATCATTTAGAAGGAAACAACAAATGACTAGTGAAAAGTTCAGGAACAGGGGCTGCTCATTCACTCCTCTACTGACAGCTGGCCCACAGTAACAGATCCTCATTATTACCACTCCCCACTGCCAATGGCCAGAAACTGAGGCGCTTCAGCATCTGATCAGGATGCCTCCTGGACACATTCATGTGGAGGTACAGTATTCCAGTATTCCATGTCCAATGGGTAAGAAAATACTTCTTGATTACATATCCACCTGGAGGACGTGGATAGGGTGAAGAAAGTCTGGACGTCTGACTCTTTGCCTTCTTTCTCCTTGTGACAGACCTGGATAAGCAACAGAAAATCAATGTATGGATGGAAAAATGCATTGAAAAATGACTGAATGTTCAGTGATTAGGCTTGTGTATTCACAAGCACCAGCAGTCATGACATGTTGTCTTGTCTTCCAGATGTTTCACAGGGTCGGTGTGAAGGAGGGGAATCTGTGTCAGCCCACCTATGTTTACCCTAAAGAGGTGAAGATGTTGATACATTCTGTCTTCTCACAGGATATCTGCAACTACCCTGACCCCTGCCACGATCAGGTGACTATGAGCTCCTTTCATTTAGTCTCAGAAGTCATGTCAGACATATCCGCTCCATGGGTTCTGACCACAGGCTCTGTAACAGTTCTCAGCATTCACCTTATAGTTCCAATAATATGCACCAAGGACACTTTGTGTCAGTGGTTAGCACACAACTTGTGTGTCACTTTGCGTCCTAAAACTCTTCATTTTGATTTGGAGTGTAGGTTAATTTCCTGACATCTGGAATCATCATCTCATCCCACCACTTTTCAAAACCGGAGATAAACGTGACACAAATAATTACAGAGGCATCTGAACAGTAATCTGGGGGAGATTCTTTGTAGCATAAACTTGCGAATCAAATGTCCTTAACAACATCTTTAGTAAAAGTCAAATTGGATTTGTAACAAAACGCCACACTTCAAATCGTATTTACACTCTACATAACTTAAACTGACAAACAGGTTAACCAAAACAGTAACAATCTTTACTTTCATGGATTTCAAAAAGGCATTTGATTCCATTTGGCACACTGGTCTAATTTACAGAGTTATTAAACACAACAGGTGTGGACAACATTTTCTCTCAGAAGCGTGGAGTGAGACAGTGCTGGACAGGCTGGTAACGGACAGTGAATACGTGTGTGTGTGTGTACTGTGTGTGTCTAGGTCATTCGCTGTCTCTTCGGTTGTGGCATGTTGATATATATTGGTTCAGCAACATATGCTGCTGATATGGAAACGTGGGTTTTGTTTATTGAGATATACAAAGAAATAAAACAAACAAACAATTGAAGTAAGTCAATATAGAGCTGTACTTCTCAGGTTGCACTGGCTGTCCTCAGGTCCTGATACATTTTGCGGCAATCATCTCACTTTTGGGAATTTCACCAAGTTAATATGGGAGTTTCTTTATGTCTGTTAAGTTCTCAAATTCAGGGTGTATTTTCATCATATTGGGAAATGTTGATTTCTCTAAGCCTGGTTTTTGGGACATGAGGTGAGGAGGTGTACTTCTGACTAAACTGGGGGCAGAGTCTTACCCCTAACCCACAAATGAATAAATGTAAATGCATAATGTGAATGGAAAATGTAAAGTATGGAGTCTGGAGCCAGGATGGGGTACTAGTGAATACAGACTCCTTTCCTCTGACCCTAAAACCTAATGGAAAAGTGCATCCAAATTACAACTTAATATCTATTTATACCAATTTATATTACCTACTATACACAGTACGTACTTGAAAATGAGATGTGTGATAAATGTTCCGCATTCTTTACTCAGTGTCACATTTAGCTTGTCAAAATGGTCATAATATAATGGTGTAACTGTATCGTTTCAGGTGGTGTTTGTGACTATACAGGATCTGCACAAAATCAACTAAAGTGTGTCATTTGTCATAAATGTGCTTGGTCCATAACTTAGTTATGAACCAGTATCAGTTTTGTAATGTGGGAAGATTCTTTCTAGGCAATGTTGACTTTGCCCTGTTCCAGTGTCACTCAATATGAACAGAATGATTGATTGGTTGTTCTTTATGATACAGTATGCACTTATTATGTTTTAGATACTGTGTGTTTCAGTGTTGAACATTCTTTTTTTCTGAGTCAACCCTCTTCGTTATTCGACAGTGAGCTCATTGTAAGTGGACAGAAACCATTTTAATAAAAAAGTAGTTCACATTCAGTTGTCGATCTCGCATGCTTCTGGTGAAAATACCATACTGTTACCACACAAAAACACATGCCCATAATGACACTGGAGTAGATGAAACAACATACTGCAAGATCTGGCACCAGTTTGTACAGTCTGTATGTGAGAACAATGATAGAATAATTTTTTAAAAATACTTAACTTTAATGGAGTTCTTCATTCTTTAATTTGTTTGGGCAATAACAATGAAAAATGATTTTCTTTTGTAACTCACTACACAGTTTTAAATTATGAGCCTCTAACAAACAGTTGATCAACAGGAAAAGTGCTTTTCACCAATCTGCATAAATTTGATTCATTAAAGTGAATCAAAAGACAGCTTTTTATTACCCTCCTTATATAAACAAGTGAAATGTGTGTTTTATATATAACACTATATATGTTATATATAGTGTTATGTTCTTTGGTAAAAGTACAAGTACAAATGTAAAAGAGTTTTTCTAAGCTGAATAAATATATATGAATATATTTTTTGATAAAGAAAATCAAACAATTTACAATATGCAGTGTAGTATTTGTAGATCAAAATCAGACTAAATAGATATCACAACTCAAATGTGGTCAAATATTTATTTTTGTCATGCTGAAATGTTTGGCATATATTTGGGCAGCGTGCACTGCCAGTTTTTGGCTCCCCCCCTTCCAAAAAGTAAAATACTACCCTAACCAAAAAAAAAAAGCAGAAAACAGGACTACCAGTGACCTCCAACCCAAATGACCAGACATCACAACTGTAACATGAACCAAGGGCTTTGTGTGATTGAGGAACTGGCCACACCTCCACCATCTCTACTGTATAGGCATGCAGCCTCAGTGAGCTCAGGTGCTCTGGTGGCCTGACAGGCAGTTAAACAAAGGGTCTGGAAACATCACATTTGGTGCACATAATATAGTAGTATTTCTGAGCAAACATAAATCAAATTTGACCCAACAGCTTTTTCACATGAGGTATCATGTGAATGTGACCAATGTTGAATGGGCTACCAAATGTAAATGAAACCAGATTTCACCTCAGGTCTCCCCTCTCCAACGCTGGTGCCATCACTCCAATGAATTACTTGCTGGTGTCACCAGATGGGATGCACAGAACATCATGTTCATGTGGAGATTTTGTCTAGAAAATGAAGGGCTTGAAAATGCCCCATCACTGAGGCTGGTATCCTCTGATGGCAGTGATGTTTACCAGCAGCAGACTGAGGAAGTAGTAGCACCCTGGCAAGATACAACCAACCTTAACTTCGATCAAATCATCCAACTACTAGATTTATGCCTGGTAACTGAGACTCAGGCTGCCTGAGTTTACGGTTTAAATTGTTTTATTACAGTATGTGACTCAGATTTGAAGTGAACTAGTGATGGACGGATGAAGCTTCGGGGCTTCATTCTCAGCAAGAACAGTGACATCTGGTGGCATACAGAAATGAAAACAGCCATTCCAGGGTGAGACTGAAGGATGGGCACAACACCTCACTCTGTCAATCCCATATGTGTGCAACACAAGTCTATAAATATGCTTCACTAAAAGAAACCTCATAAATGTGTTTTTTGATGTATTAATATACCAGATTCACATTTGGTGGTAGCCTATACCCTACAAGCTCTGTCCACCATGAGCTCATATATTTTCCCCTCATGGTTAATATTTATGTGACTAAATTGAAGAGACAGTAGTGGCTCACTGTCAGTAAGGCACACTCTCTTGTTACAAAACCTCTTTGAATCTAGGATCTAGCAGGGTGGCAGCAGACAGGGCAGCTTTATGGAAGTGTTGAATTTGACGGCCAAGTTGTTTTTGAAATTGCTGGCCAGTTTAGCACCAGTACCACCAGGCATTTTGGGCACATTGTCTGACAGCTCAACAGCTGCTTGGGGGAATGGCTGTAGCACTGTTCGGCTCTGGTGGGTTGCCTCATACTCCTCAGTACTAAAAGACCTGATGTCTGTGCTTAGAGAAGCCAGAGCAGTACAGTCTTTATAGCACAGCGTAGGTGCTATTACATCTTGTCTCTTCCTTTTGAGTGAGCTTTAGCTGTGCCGTGTCCATACTGGTCTGCATGGCCCACAGCTTTTCTTTGGCTGTGGTGATGGATTTAAAATATGCCACAATTATTTGGGCCCAGGTGCAGATGTTTTACAAATGTTTCAGGTATGATGTGGCACATAACAGCAAGATAGGCATCGATATTAAAGGCCATCCACATATCAGCGTTCAAACTAACAGCAGAGGCCTGTTTCACCTCAGCCTGCTGGTCTTATATCTGGCCTCCACCAGAGCTTTCAGTGCCTTTCTACCAGGTCGGTGGAATACATGTTGACAAATTTGCTAAAGCCTTCTTTTTGTGACACACAGAATGGCTGGCCATCCTTAACAATCATGGCCACCAAGGCCTCATCCAACCTTTATTTTCTGGACACTAAGAAAGAGAACAGACTATTATTACTATATCATTGAAGCTAAGGTATTTATTTACTTATGCCTGTGCAGTATATGTATGGCACATCAGAAGTAGTCTACTCTAGTGATTTGTTGGTAGGCCTACATTTTGTTATGTATAATAGAAACCTGTCAGTATAACGCAACACATCTCAACAACCACACTGCAGCCTCCAAAATGACCACACAATTGACAGAGACAGGGTTTAATGGCACACTGTTGTATTAGACTGCATTAGTTTTAGCTAGGTGTACCCAATAAACGGGCAACTGTGATTGGCTCATTTGATATCATGTATGGGAATATGATTGAGCCAGCATGAGGCGCTGTAAGCCAGCCCTGACCCTGTGGTGAACAGGAGACTGGACGCTGCTGGCGATGAATGACAGCACAAGCAGCGGATCACTTCGGTGGGATTTCAAGTGGAGTTGTGGGACTTTTAATTTGAGAAATTAAAAGCGAATGCACGCCTGACAGTTGCGAGTCGGTGGAATCTCCGACGTACGGCGTGGTTAGCTCGGTGCGATTCGCAGGTGGCGTCGAGTGTGTGGGGAAGAAAAGTTGGTCCGGGAGCTGACAGAATGAGACGAGCCTCCAGACGGTGCTCCATCACGACAACGACGCACTTCTAGTTGAGCTGGGAACTTTTCCGGAGCCACGAACACCCTTACAGCTGCGGCGGACAGTAATGGATCGGTCGGATAGTCGCAGAGAGGAGCCGAGCACCGCACGACGCTCAGATCGGACCTGTCTGCCGGAGACGTACCGCACCGCCAAGTACAGCCTGTCTGCGTACCTGCTCTGCTGGGCTTTGCTCCGATGGTACCAGGTGAGATTCTGTCTTAGCATGTTGTTTGCCTGAGACATTTTAATTCACTTTGTGAAGACAAACTGTGGCACAAATCTGGAATTTCAGTGTAAACTTAATTATTATTATATTTACTTCTTCTTATTATTATACGAGACATGCATCACCAAGTGTTGCTTTTCAGTAAAACGAACCATCATAGTCCCCATAAAACTTACTGTATGTGGGTATGAACCTCATGTAAAAGTGTGGCATACTGCAGGAGTAAAGTAGCCTTACTCCCTGCTGAGAAAGAGGTTGATGCTGGATTTAAAATGGGCTTAATGGTCGCTAAATTACTTTATTAACACTGTTCACGCCGAGGTGACAGTAAAATGTCGGGCTGATTGGAATGTATTTAACATACTGTGTTAGTCCCATGACAATAACACAACCTTCTGTCAAAATACATGATTTGAAACTAATTGTAATTAAACACTATGAATTAAGTTTTACATGTTATACTAAAAAGCAAAAACAAAAAAGAATTGTTAATGTTAAATTGTTTCCGACTATAATGGCCAGGACTGACTACATTAGGATAATATAAGAAATAAGATAAACCTTTAATCAAACACTCAGCAGGTTCTTCAGATCTGCTTTGGACTATTTGATACAAAGGCATGAATGAATGATCTGGCCAAAGACCATTTAGACTGGAATCCATAAATTCTCTCAGTTGTTCCAAAGTTTCAGTCTCACAACAACCTTGTTTACTAATGTTTGATTACAGTTATCAAATGATGAAATCCTTTACAGACAGCTCACTGTCCACATTACAGTTGTTGTAGGGGAGCATTATCTGAAAACTAGGGAGAAAACGACCTGATGTTGGTGACTTGATTTGTCAAACATTCCTGTGTGCTTATTTGACACATGATTGGTTTCTCAATTGATTTAACATAAAAAGTACTACTTCATGATTCATAGAAACAACACCATATAAAATGACACATGCTGTGATAGAGGATTTTGTTCATATTGTCCACTCCTTGTTTGATTGTTTATCGTTGCTTTAGCAGATCACTAAAACTTTGCAAGCATGCTGCTGAAACCTACATGTTAAATTGGGAGGACATTTGCAGATAAAATGACAAATGTATTTGTTGTGCACTCTATAATATTATAGAAAACAGAAACAAATTTATGCAGGGTCAAAAGTCATTTGCACATCATTATTGAGGGTTTGTGAATTTGTGGTATGCTTTGGAGCTGTGTAAAGTATATTTACAAAAACCTCTGGAGGTACTTTGCATGTCACAGTGGTCCACCCACAGCTCAAACATCCTAATTTTATATTCCATGAACACAGAATAAATATTGATCCTTCAAGATTAGAGCCATGAAAAGATTAGCTGCTAAAATGTCTTTCAGATGTTTGGAACAGTTGAGCAGGCACAGGCCAGTATGGAGCAGGATGCTGGGGTTTCAGCTCAAAGGATTATTATGTTGACACATGAGATTGTTATAGCTGACTATAGCTATAATGATCACAGGTGAGCTGTATCATGACAAGCCATTTTTAGAAGCCAACATGCTCAAATAAGCTACATGGCCCAAATATAAAACACAAAATAATCGGCTGCATAAATATTCATTTTTACTACAATGCAATTTTTACATATGCTTTTACACAGCTGCATTTGTCATTTGTGTGGCAAAAACAAAATATCAAAGAAGAGTATTCCAAACTAATCTGCTGAAAGGCTGTGTTCCAGCAACAATTACAATTACAACCACTGGGATTAAAAAAAAAAGAAAAGGAAAATTAAACAACTTGTGTAATTATCTTGTTTTATAATGTTGTGTGTTAAGTAATGTTGTGCACACGCTATTATCTACAAAATAACTTGTGTGCACATGTTAAGAACATAATCCTTTGTGCACAGTAATATTCACACCTATTCATACCAGCTTTCATTGAGCTGGTACTGTTGTGGTGGAACTGTGAATGTAACAGAATCCCTGCTTCCTATAAATTATTTATACATCCTTCTATTTTTACTTAGTCGTTTACATACATTCAATGGCTACTTTCACTGGCTAAGCAAGAGGAAGAGATGTTAGAAACTAGTGTAAAATAAGACAGTGGAAGTGATGTATAGCAGTGCTTCCCAAATGTTTTGTGACCCCTAAAAATGAATCAATGTTTAGTTGTTACCTGTCACATCACAGATTATATAGATTACAAAACCATTAGCCATTTTAATAGTACACGGGCATGTCAGAAAGATGGTTGATACACAAAGTGGAAAATGTCCATGGACTTGACTCATGTTCTTGTCTTTGCAACGCTGACTGCAGGGACAAGCAAAGTCATGTCTTGAATCTGCCTGCAGGCTCCTCTCTGCTCAGCAGCTACGGAGGTATAGTGGCTCACATTCAGCCAGAGTGCTGCACCTCCTCTACACACCGTTGGATTCCAAGTCCCAGTTCGTCGACATCTGCAGACATGCAGCATGTACACTTGTCCTCACTGAAAGGCTTTCAGTGAAGCAGGAACACAAGCTTAAGAGATTTTCATGTGTTGTTGTATGACATGAAATACATCAGTAAAACTCATGCATTTTACGTGTCAGGAAGTTGCTAAATGAAACTACAGAGGTGTCGTGGACATTAAACGTCATCACAATTAACACAGAAACTCATCCAATCACGCACTGTTGCAAACTATCCATCATTCCATCCATCCGTTGTCCAGACATCCCTTTCCCCAGCAACGCATTCCTCCTGGGGGACCCCAAGGTGCTCCCAGGCCAGATGATGCTGGGCCTACCCCGGGGCATCTTACCAGTTGGACGTGCCTGGAAAACCTCTGATAGGAGGCATTTTGGATGATCCTCAACTGGCTCAACTGGCTCCTTTCGATGCAAAGGAGCAGCGGCTCAGCTCCGAGCTCTCTCTAGATGTCCGAGCTCCTTACCCTACCTCTAAGGGTGAGCCTAGCCACATGACGGAGGAAACTCATTTCGGCCGCTTGTATCAGCAATCTCATTCTTTTGGTCACTACCCCTCTTGCAAACTATTCCATCTCAAACTTTCTGAAAGGATTTTGTAGAAGAGTGAAGTGTGCAAATTCAAATTACAAGTTGAAAGCTTGGTGGTGGTGATGTTGAAGTTATGTGACTGTGGTGTAGTTTGTTTATAGCTTAATGTTAGCTTTTTACTTCTAGCAATTGCATTTATGCTTCAAAAATCATGAAAGTGGTATTTGCTTGTGAAGAACATATTGCTGAACAAAACATGTTCGTAGTACGTCAGTGCACGTGGCAGATTTAGCTGACGGCTAACTAATGTTTGGTGTTACTGTTCAGAAGGTGCTGCAACCTGTTGGTTTGCAGTGTCTCAGTGCCGTCCACAGGTTTAGGTAGTCCATCACTCACATTTTACTACCTCCTTCTAAGTGCTGTGATTTTAATTGATCTACTTTTCTAAAATTTGTATTCCCTGCTTAGTTAAGAGAATACCTGAAATTATGATAAATGGCTGTCACAATTCGGTAGAGCCCAAGAATTTGGTAGAGCAAAATTAGTGGACCTATGCAAAACTACTAAGCCCCGCCCACCAAACCCACACTTTTGACTGTCAGCAGAAGGAGTCGGTGACCTTGGTCCCTCTCACCGTGACTAGTCTTTTCAAAGACGCCCCTCCGGCGCTTTGCAGCTGTGGGGAACACTGCATCAGTGAAACATCAAGGACCCTGGACAAGAGACTGAATTTACACCACAAACGGTCAACATCAGCTGTCTGTGAACACCAAACCAACACCACTCACAGCATCCACGGGGAAGAGGTCAAAGGTCATCAATAAGGAGTCAGTGAATGAGAACAAGGAGGACATTCACATTTGACACCAGAGACCAACGTTACCATCTGTGCACATATGCATAAATTGTATTTTTCTTGTTATTTATCTATCTATCTATCTATCTATCTATATATCTATCTATCTATAATGCATCCAATCTGGTTCTTCTTCTCTATCTGGTCCAAAGTCAGATGGGGGTGGCCTTTAACGCATAATATTTTTTGCTATGAATGACTCAAAAATGGGCTTCATTTAATCTGAGTGAGTTTTAGTGAGTATACCTTATTCTTGAAAGTACACCTTTGTCTTGGCTTTTCCCATTTTGGCTACCTCCAAGGAAGGAGCATCTGGATAGTGCAGTAAGATGCAGTGCTGACATGTTTCCCTTTGATTCTAGTATTGACTGTTTCTTTCTTTTTTCTGTTCTTTTTGTCATAGTCTTTAAAATGTGCAAACAGTATTAGCAGAGCTTTAGCACTAGCTTGAAGTGAATCATCATACAGACATAGCCTAGTAATAGCGTAGTATGTGAGCAATTTATTGCCTGTGACCACCCTCACTGTAACACGTTATATAGGCTTGTGTTCATTTTATTTTGTGAAGGGGCTGCAAATCTTCTTTATGTGGAAAGAGCATCAAAGCAACACAGACAAACCATATGTTACAGTTGCTAGAGCAATGCTACATAGAGATGTGCAGTGGTTTATATGCAGTTTGTAAGGACACCAAAAGGCATTTTTATGAGGCTGCACTGCTTCTTTAACTGCTTTTGAAACTCCAAACTGAGACTGGCATTCGTTATGAGACTGACACCATGTCGTTTCAAAGCAGCTGTGATTCAAATAGGCTGCAAAGTGACTTATTTAAAAGACTTCTGCTGAAACCTGTGTTTTGTAAATAAAGCTCCACTGTAAGCTTGAAAGGTGGCTCTGAAAAGTTTGTACCTTGCTTGTTCTAGTAGGACAGCAGCTGTAGTCAATTTGGTTTCATGAAAAGTTGTCGAGTAATTTGGAGTGACAGATGCAAACATAACCACCCTAGGGAGGCTTGTCTTTATAGCCATATCTTAACCAAAAATATGAGGAGCATGCTGAGCACATACGTGGACAGGAGAAGTGCAGTATGCTGCAGGAGTGGTTTGAGACATTTTTATGAATGTCTTGATGCATTTTATTTGCTCTGAAAGTAGGTCACCATTGAAATTCAATGTAACTTCTGTGAAATCTGACTACAGGATTTGATATTAAAAACATCAGATGAGTAAAAGATTATTCCTATAAATGTCTTACAGAATGGATTCATCACTATGTTATTTTTTTTCCTCTCCTCAGAAACTCAAATACCAGTCTGCTCATCTACAGGTAAGAAGCCAACACAATTTCATCTTTTTAACTTGTTCTTATCTTTTGGACAACTCGTGCCAAGCAGGGGCCTGACATTTCCTATGCAGTCTCAGAGTAAGAGATAACTGCACTGACCCACACTGTTGTGGTCCTGCTTGGACTGGGGGCCAACCTCTCTTAAACCAAGGCTGTGACTTGTGGTACACTCAACATGTGTGTGATTGTGTTGTTGACCAGAGACAATGCTCTGTTTTTAGTCATCTGTGTTCACCTCTTAGTACTTCTGCATCTTCTTACTCTGTCTCTGTGGCTTGAAGTTTTATGACCTTTTACACCTGAAAGTTCAAACCAAGGTCTGAACCATGGTTTGCATTGTACCATTGTATGCATTTTGCAGGGCCGCTGACAGAGGGTTTACCGGGGCAGTTGTCCTTGGCCCTGGGTCAAAAAGAGCCATCTACTGTTTAAATCTTGAATCAGCTGGAATAATTTATCTGGGGCCCTACGGAGATCATCTTGTCCTGGGCACAAGCAAGACATATGGCGGGTCATTTCACTCGGTTAGTTTTTGTTTCACATTGCAATTATGCAAGCACACTGAAAAATTACAAATACAACGCCCTGTTTTCATCACCTTCGTGAGCTGCGTCTTGCACTTGATTGGTTCGTAGATGGACTTGGGGCTTACATCGGCGCATGTCAATTCAGCAGGTAGTCTTCTCCAACAGTCCTAGAGCAGTAAGCCCCGCAAGGCCGTGGTTTACACTGATTTTAGAACAGCTTAGGGGCGTTGTTGGGCACGACGCAGAGCTCTTGTAAAATCCCTGTAAATCACGGCCTCGCAGGTGATTGCGGTTACTACATATAACTGGCAAGGTTTCAGAAAAAGAATGAGATGATTATTAACATTTATCTGGATTAATTAATTGTGTATTTGTTGAAGTCGTGTTCAGTTATTTTAGCACTCCTCTTTTCTGTTACAGGGGTGTTTGACTCTGGACGGGTGTGTTGTAATTGCTCGGTGCCAGCAGAAAGGATATTGCTCCAGCATCTTCTCTTGTTGTAGTTTGGAGTGGCAGTAAGATGATTCACATTTATGCCCCGTCAATGACATGATATCTCTTGCCTCTAGAGCAGCATCGGAGAGTGTTTGTACATGGTGCTTTGCAAGCGGTGATTGGTATAGGGTACCATCTGCCATCTGCTCTCAGTGCCATCTGCTTTACAAATCTGTGGCAACATGGAGTCAAGGAAGCGGACGGACTACATAGTCTGTTTAATGTCCCGTCTTCGTGATTTGACTTTTCCAGCTCTTCAGTTCCCCTCTCAGGAGACCGTGTCACTGTAAGTCGGAGGATGGCCTATCCCCACTGCACTTTACGGTAATACCATAATGCCTTTAAAGTAGCTTCATATGGACTCAAATTTCTGTTGTTTTTGGAGCTTTGAGCAGTTTATTTTATTGGTTGGAATGTTTTGCACCAGTGCTGTCCATCAGGTTTAACCAGCCATGTTTACAGTCATTATATTCTTAAATGAACCGTCAGGGCGTCAGTTGAGCATGTGTGATAATTTAGTCTTTGTTGTCTGTCCTGGCTTGTGCACAGGTGCTGGGTGTAATGGTTTCCATGTTTGGATAAAATAACAAAACAGAAGCCTGTAAGGTGCCAGTGACCATGAACAATGTGTGTTTGAATTCAAATACTCAGGAGATAGCATTTTTCACATGTCACACCCTGTATTCAGAAGCTGAAACACTGCTGTCCTACAGCTTTGCTTTAAGTAATCATGTCAAAAGACTTTTTATTACCTCCACTGAGGAGATTAAGTAGCTGTACTTAATGTAATCACCTCAACTAGTCTGTTGATCATCAGTTTCTCAATAATAATTTTTATTATCACTCGTAGCAGGTGGAAACGGTTTGAGCTCTACTATAGAAACCACTATCACCTCACTCTAACATTCTGCTTGAACCATCACTGCCAGCACATTTAAAAAGGGCAACAAGTGAGGGAACAGCATCTGTGGTATGTGGGTCAGGATCAGGCTGATCTTTATACATTTGGTAAGAAATGTCAATATAGTAAAATAATACCAGCACTGATGTGTGTCATCACAGTATAGTAATATAGTTTAGTTTAGAGTTCAAAAGATATGTGTAAGTGTGCAGTACCTCTTTAACCTTTTAGATTTTTAAGTTCAGCTTACCTAATCACATCACACAACCACACACATACAGTCAGGTGCTCAGTGGTACAGTGGAACAGACATATTTAGACTATTTGTCACATTTATCTCATAAATAGAAAGTTTCATATTCATATATCTGTACAAATCAGTATGTTGTCCATTGCCACTCAGAGGATAATGCTCCTATGTCGGATTAGAGGGGGACTTCTTGACTGCAGAGTGCCTACATTTATATTATGTGTTACAAACTACAAGGTCATTTTAAAGACAGATAAAAGATGTGCAATATAGTGAGACGTCCTGATTGTGTGAGCAGTGCTGGTGGTGTAACTAGACTAGTCTGCCTCTCAACTTCTATACTAACAGTCTGTGAGCAGCATGAAGAATTGCACACATTGACAGCAGATGCTTAAACTAACCATTACACAGTGTAAGAGAACTGAGCTAGCCTTTGAGGCTTTACTGCAGCCTCTGTTAACCTTTTAGTTGGTTTAATGTTTTCTGGATCACTGCTAATGCAATTTTTATATGAATTTCAAAGGCTCACATGACTCCAGCTACTGACTGAGTAGTTGAAACCATATGGCTTCTTATGTTGTTGTGCTTGGTAACTCTGGTGTTAGTTATGGTACCCTGTGTCATAAAAGGACATAATTGTTCTGTGCTGTAACTTAACTCTTCAAGAATAACCTAGAAGGCAAACTGTTGTTTCATATCACAGGACTCAAAGTGTAGAGCCAAGTGAAATTGACTGCATAAGCCTCTAAAATTCCTTGCGACCCCTATGTGTTGTTGGGGCACCGCTACACTGCAGTTCAAGGCAGCAAAATTGCTTTCAGTATTGTGACCTGCACTCGAACTTGGCAATAGTGTGCTTGGTGGATTCCCCAGGGACTGGAGCTCATTGTGTCAATTAACAAACTCCATTCCACACTTTGAGGAAATGCTACAGTGTGATGGTGTACAAAATTCACAACAGTGGCTCATTGGTCACTCTACTTACTGTAACAGTTAAAGGGGACATAACGTGAAAAACCCACTTTTTTAGTCTTTTGGCACTTATATTTGGGTATCTGATACCTACCCACAAACTGTGAAATAAGACCACCCAGTCATATTTTTGTGGTCTGCCTATATCAGAAAGCATGTGAACAAACGAGCCATTCTGAATTTGTCTCACTTGTTACGTCACAAATGCGCTCATTGGGATAA
>JAVQJL010002133.1:0-11970 GCA_036024295.1 Nannoperca obscura
AGTATAATACAGAATACTATAGTACAGCAGTATAATACAGAATACTATAGTACAGCAGTATAATACAGAATACTATAGTACAGCAGTATAATATAGTAAAGAGGTGGAGCTGCAGAGGACGGAGACTACAGCTGTGTTGTAAACCCTTGGTTAGTCTGTGTTTGGTAGCTCTGTCTCTGAGTTTCCTTTACTCAAAACAACAACACAACAGGTGGAATATCACTGTTGAGACTTCTTGTAGCTCTGAAGCTCCAGGACCTAAAGCCTGGAGGCGACTGGTTAAAACGATGGAAGTACATGGTGGCAAACATTTAATATGCTCTACAGAACTCAGACTCGTATCTGTATGTGAACAGTCTGTGTGATGCTAGCTAAATGTGCACAGGTATGTTTTCTAGGACCTCATCTTGTTGCTCATAAGAAAAGATCCCTCACACGTCTGCTGGCAGGTCTGAGTGCCGGGACCGATCCGAGCTCCAGGATCACTGGATGATACACCTGAAGAGATCGTGCTGTGGGCACAGTCAACAGATAAAAAGAGCATTCTGCTGGATGTGAGCTGCCTTACACCAAATCTGTTTGGCTGAATTAGACCACTTCCTCACTAAGAGTCAAAAGGATCAATATATCCATATCCAGCGGCAGTGCAGGGGTTCAATAACCTACAGAAACGATCCCTTTCCTCTCCACGGTCGTCAAGGGCCAAGAAAGAAATACACATTTCCCACAACACTCACAGCCCGTGGCTAACAACAGTAACTCATAATGCAATTTGCCCGTTTCTCTCGACATTAAATCGTTTGTCGCCACATCCCAGAAAATCACTGTGTCGCCAGAAAATGCAGTGCAACGTCGGCAGGAGATCGTTCAACAACACCAGCAGCTTTACAACCAGAACACAGAACATAACTGAGCCAGTTAAGTCACCAAAACTGCAGTCATCCTGCAGCTGAGGTGAAGGGCTACATGATGGGATAGATGCAACACGTCTAGTTCTCCCAGGGGATCAGGACCACATGAGGATGTTGAGTCCAGATCGGTGGTTCCTTATTTAAGGGAAATCAAACGTCAGTAGGCTCCAGCTGGCTTTGATGCTGCAGTAAAAGGCTCAGTCAGTCTTTCTGTGGACTGCCTCTTAGATCTTGCAATGCACAGTCTCTCACGTGGGAATCCAACGTGGGCACAGCTGGCTGCTCCCCTGCTGAACAGTCAGACTGGATGTTAGCTGCATTAACGTCAGGAAGTCCAGGAAACTGCTGGTGCTGATGGGCCCACATCCATATGTGTTCTTCTTCTCCTCTATTGTTTCATAAACAGGAAGCTCCCGCTGACCGGGATATAAACTGGAACATAAACCGGGACATAAACCGGGATATAAACCTGGACGTAAACCGGGATGTAAAGCAGGAAGAAAACCGGGATGTAAACCGGGAAGTAAACCAGGATGTAAACCGGGAAGTAAACCGAGATGTAAACCGGGAAGTAAACCGGCATGTAAACCGGGATAGAAACCGGGATAGAAACCGAGAAGTAAACCGGGATAGAAACCAGGACAAGTTTATTATTTGGTCCCATTTGCTAATTACAACATCGTCAGTATAATTGGTGAAATGGGTGCTGATGGACTTGATGGACAAAAGCTCAGATCATGGTGATGAATGTATGCATGGACCTGTAGGCAGCTAATGGGAATTCAACAAAGACGGTGGCACCAGCTGCAAGAGAGAGAGGTCAATGGAGGAGGTAGAAAGTCAAGAGGCAGGAGAGAGCATCAGAGAGGGCAGAGGGTGAAAGAGAGAACAGACGAGTGGATAAGACAAAAGAAGAAGGGGTGGAAGGAGAGGAATTCTAATGAGACCGATTGTCTTGTGGTGTCATGGGGTGCAGGTGAAAGCAATCAGAGAGGGAACCCAACAATCACAATGAGGATGCAGCAAACGAACAGGAAGAACAGAGAACAGAGGGTGAAATGAGATGACGACAGTCTGTAAGCCAAATGGGTGGAGGGTAAAAAGGGTGGTGGTGGTGGTGGTGGGGGGGGGTGTTTTGCTCCACTGGGAGCCTCTTTACTAAGTGATACATATTAGCCGCGTCTCCGCCGCAGGAAGTTTCCCCCGGGGACGAGGAACCTCTGCAGGAACGTTTCCACTTCAGGGACCAGCCTCTAAATTAAGTTCCATTAGTTTATTATTTTACCCACCAAAAGGTCCCTGCTCAGTTGGGGAGGGGGGTACTTACAGGACAGGGATCTTGGGGGAGGGCTCTTAGTCATCACTTCCTCTCCAGGCTGTTGTCCTAGACTTTGCTTAAATGTATTTTAAAGAGGGTCCCAGACCCGTGAAGACACTCGTCACCCCCCTATTTTTTATTCCACTTCATTAAAAGTACCAAAACTGCCTCAGTGAGTGTGAACGTCATGTTAGGGTCACTGTGTAAACACATTTAAACCCTGTAATCTGACAATCTACTGGAGCTGCTTCTGCTACTGAACCTCATATTTACTGTTATTAACCCCCCCCCCCCAGATTCATGGATAATTATTGAATCCTGTCATTTACATTCAGTATTTTTGCAATTAAATCAAATTCAAAATCCCGCCCTTTCTGAAGCGTGTGAGGTTGTTTAGGAGCTGCTGATTGGACTCGTTTCTTGAGTCCTAACTTTAAAGGGTGTTGTGTTAAAGTGTTGTACTGAATTGCAAATACATTGTTAGATAGTAAACACAAAATACACTGGAGCTCAAGTCTCAGAGGAGGTGAGAATTGCAAATTAAGCCCAGCTTATTATGGGAACTGCAGTTTCAGAAAAGAGGTGCAAACTCAGCAACAACGTGGAAATGTCCATTTTTGTAGCCTGTCGTGAGGATTAGTTTGATATACAACTAAGCAGAGTGGTGTGGCCCTGGGGAATGTCTTGACCACCATCATCTAAAGTGTTGCTTCTGGTCGGACTACCATCTTATTTCTCACAGTCTTAAAAGCTCCAGTCTTCCCTCTGTAGTGTTTGGCTCTAGTTTCTGTGTAGCTGGTGTAGTTGCCTTATAAATTATTCTGTTAGTCTCCACCGGAGTCTATTCTGCGGCTCATCGGTTTCTCCAGAGACTTCCTTGTTGCACCGTTGGCTCGACGAGAGGCTGGAATTTGTTTTGCAGCTGGTGAAGCTGAAGTGGACAGCGAGGACAACGCCTGTGTGTTTAACGCTGTAAACAGTACAGCAGCAGATGATTTACATAGCCCCATGGTGCTCAGTGATTGGTCACTGCAGCTCAGCCATGTTTCACAAACACTGTGGGCTGGTTGGTCGATTCAGCCTGGCTTTTCTCAATGTGCCAGCGGCTGTAATGTGAGCTGGAGAGCGATAACAAACAGACAAACTCCTCTGAAAGATGTTGGACCAAACACAGCACAGGAGCCCTCTGTGGTGTGGAGTCTGTGTCTGAAGAGATTCGACACCAGAGCTGGAAGAACGGGCTTTAATCGCTTCACCACGCTGAATGAAAGAACCTGCTTTGTTTTGTGGCTTTAGCCTTTTGTACCTTAATCTAATCTAAGCATCTTCTGGGGACACACACATGCATGTGTTGTCTGCTGAGGAGGAAGGTTTGTCTCTTAAACACTTTTAAATTACAGTGTGATACTATTTGGCTTATACACGATGTGCAAGCGTGAAAATAAAATCTGATCTGACCTAAAAAAGCTGAAACAACTTGATGTAGTTTAGTTACAACAGCAAGATGATGAATGTTAACGTGTGCTACGTTAGACATTTTCTACAAAACATTAAAGAACTTTGATCATGTGATACGGGAACAGAAGCTTGCTGCCTCACTTATAATTACATCCACGGTGGAAACTCTGGGAATATATCGACAGATTAGTCTATTTTGATGAGTGTAACTCACATTTACACCAAAACACCTTAATACAAAAGAGTTATTAAAGTAACAAAACACTTTATACTGTCTGTTTTTCTCTTTATGTCAGACATGTTGTGCTCACACAAAGGTAACACTTCACCAGAAAGACAGAGCAGGTTCCCCTGAATCACACGATGTTCAACACTTGACTAAAAGAATCAGCTTAGAATTGGCAAAAAGTCATTATGTGTGTTGATAATTAGTAAAGTGATCCGATGGACGGACAGGTCACACACAGCTGTGGGAGCGCAGGTGAAACAGAAGATGAAGTGCTGTGCATGTTCTTGCCTTCTCCTCACCTGGTTATGACAGCAACCACAGAGGCTTAAAATCAATGAGACCCCCCCCCCCCGCTGACACACAGCCAAACACCATGAATCCAAAATGCTGCATGCGTGCACAGTTGTGCGTTTGTGTGACCTGTACTCCCGGCTTTCTCCCACACCTCCAGAAAGCAGTGGATCAATAGTAAATTCTTTCCCAGTGTGACCCACAGCTCCCAGAATGCCCTTGAAGAAATGAAGCTTGTTGTTGCGTGGACAGGCACCCTCTAACACTCACAGGGATTCAGCAAAGAGCTCTGATCCCCTTAGTTTCGACCGGGGGGGTGAAGGAAGAGGGGCTAAAATGGAAATGATGTAAGAACCCATTAGCCTTGCACATGGCCCTACACACACACACACACACACACACACACACACACACACACACACAGAGAACAGAGGTACTGGCTTTCTCTCTGCCAACACGCAGCTTCCTGATTGGTTCTTGGTTTCAGGTGTGTAAATGTAGTTCATTAAATGTGTTAAAATAATGTGGATTAAACTACACACATCACAAGCTCCAACGCTAACTGGTTCAGGGAAAAGTTTGTGATTTTGGAAAAACGTTCTTGTCTGTTCAATCTACTGTAAGACTACAGCCAGCAGCCAGTTAGCTTAGCTTAGCATAAAGACTGGAAGCGAGGGGGGGGAGACAGGTAGTCTAAAAAAATAACCCTGCATCTCTTCAAGCTTCGTAGTTAACATGTTAATGCTTGTTTGTTTAATCCATACAAAAATCAAAGTGTGGAAAGAACACATGGTTTTAAGGGGGATGTGAAGCTCTCACCTGGCAACCAGCGGAGGCTCCAGGAAGTTGCTGCTCCCAGTCAAGAAATAGTGCAAATATAACCCCCTTAAAATGCTTTTTACAAGATGTAACGTGTTAATTAGCAAACAGAGGCGGATTTTGTTGTTTCCTGTCTTTGTGCTAAAACAAACATCTCATGCAGGAAAATACAATCTGAATTCATCTGATGCTCCTCAAACACATCGATTAGAAATAAACTCGACCGATGAATTCTAACTGTCTGAGGCTTATTGAGCTGCAGGTATGTGTCACATGGGCCAGCTTTAATAATCTGTAAGATCATATGATTGTATCCCAGTAGGCGGGATATATGATCAATACATAACACTGTTACTCCAGAGGTGAGAGTGGAAATATTGCTTTCTTGCAAGACACTGAGGAGCATGTGTGTAAGTAACACACAGAGTTTAGCTGTTGCAGTGAATACTTGTCAACTCATTAGTCACCAAATCCTTCAGACAAACGAACGAGTACATCTGTCATTGAGGGTGAACTGCACTCCGAAGGCTGCAGGGGGCGCCGAGTCGCGAATGCATGAAGACTTTTAAATCCTGTAACGTGCTCATGAATCCTCTCCATGTCTCGTTTCTGCTCTGCTGACTTGTTGCTGTGGAAACTGTTTGGTTTTATTAAGGGGGGGTTCAGAGCCTCGTGTTAAAAGGTGTCAACCACTCAGCCACCAATTCAGCTGTTGTTAGAAAGACACAGGGACAGCAACACACACACAGAGATGATGCACCACAGGGGAAACTAACTACTTCTGGGGGGTCACAGGGTGAAACCAGACAGGGAATGATGAGAATCAAAGATCCTAAACGAGTGAGACTCCGGAGCGACGTCTGCAGCCACAACACGACCTGGTGAGAACAAACAAACCACAGAGATATATCTTTCTTCTACTCCACCTCCATCACACTGGGAGCCTCCAAACCATTTAAGTAATAATACACAAGAGCAGAAAGTTCAATTATCTTTCACTGATCTTAATTTAGTCTCCGTCCTCAGACATTCAGCCAGACGTCCGCAGTGATTATTTCTGATCAAAGTGCTTCACTGTTCACTGTGGAGTCTTTTCTACACTGGATTATAATCAGTCATCACATTAAAAACATTCAAAAAGCTACTATAAACGATCAATCAACATTGCATTTTAAATTATGCACAAAAAGTGAAAGTTATCTTTAAACTAAGATCATTCAATTTGCCAATAATTGTTCTATTTTCTTAATATTTTAGGTTACACTTCATAATGACTTCATTAAAGACTTTAAATCTAAGTTGAAGCAGAAGAAATGATTTTTATACTTATTTCTAATCGCTCTCTATCGAGGTGTTACATCATGACACAGAGAGAAAGCATTGTTGTCATACCTGACAATAGACACACCTGTAATTGGATTCATTGTATTTCTGTACCTGTATTGTACCATTTGTCATTTTATTTATTCATTATTTCGTTTCTTGTTTGGGTTGTTTTGCTTCCAACACTGAATGCAGTGCTGGATCTGGTGCTGCTATAACATCGTTGTATGTTGCAGTTCAATGTCTATGTCAAATGAAATAAACTGTGCAAACTCCATCTCACACAAGCAGCCTTTTAAATACAAAGAGAAGCTAGCTACTTAGTAGATATTCAATTCATCGCTAGCTTTTCAAACAATAAACCTGGAATTGTTCTCTTTGTCTGACAAACGAGTCAACAGGTTCCTTCTTAAATAATCCCAAGCAAAGTTCCCACCACTGGGACAAGTGTGTTATCGACCCGCTGACGTCATCCATGTGCTCCCAATAGAGATCGTCTCCATACCGATCTATTCTAACCCCCCCAGAAGCTTTGCAAACACACACACACACACACACACACAAACAAATGTATGCCTGTTTGATGATGATTTGCTCTCACACCATGCGACACCATCCACCCACAGCAATCTGTAACACATTATAACAGAACAGAGAGAGGAGGAGCAGCACAGGGAGGGCAGAGAGAAGCAGGTAGAAGCTCCATATGCCTCCTTATGTTCAAATACACAACCGGTTCAGTTCAAAGTGTGACACCCGACGCAGATCCTTCCTTATAGGTTACATCCACACAAGCACACTTTCACTGTCCGTCAATCACCCATTTCAAACAGCAGCGTGCAGCAGATGTTCTGTTTCTGACCTTAACAAGTCCGGCAGGACCAGGACACAGAAGAGAAACCTGCAGCTGCACCGACACAGAGCCACTGGTGAAAAACAAAAGGCAGGCGACAAAAAGTAGGTGGGAAAACCTCCAAAGCCCTCTGCTGTCTCAGGTTTACATGTTGTGAGACCTGTGGCTTTTTGTTTTTTACGTGCCAAATGAAGGGAGGATGAGTCCAACGCTCACAGCTGCCACAAACAACAAGCAGCACATTGGAAATCTGCTGCTGCTCAGCGGGATGTCTTTATCTGTGGCTCAGCCCGGCGTGAGAGAGAGAGACAGGAAGATGCAGACTCTCTCGGGGCCACGGAGTAGATTTAGGCTTGGGTTTTTCTTTTGCTCGCTGTGGATCATCCCTATCTGCGCCTGGAGGTGCACGGCTACGCAGCTACGAGCCAAACAAGCTTCCAATGAATGCAGAAGACAGAAGCAAACGAGCCAAGCGTGACCTCCCAGACATGTTGAAGTATAGCAGCTATAATCGATATTATACAATCATAAATGAAATGACGTGAAAGTGAAAGGAGTCGCTTGTAGAGCATCAGTCTTCAGTTGAGAGAAAGCTCTTAGAGTCCACTTTACACTTCCTGCCCAGCACCAGTCAGAACACAGGCACAGTTAGCGACAATGCTAGCTGGGGAGCATAGTGGAGCATTAGCATTTTCTGTTTCAGTTCAGCAGCTGTGGTGCAGTGTTGACTTCTTCACAGCAGCAGGATGTTGATTTGTGCTACTGAATGAACCAAACTACGATTTCTCCAACATGAGGTTTAAATATTTATAACCAAAAGCACAAGCTCTGTTTTATTATGTCACTGGGATTTCATGCAAATTTAAATCCAACTCGACTGTATTTAATAACTCTTTTTACGCAGGACTCTAGCTTTTATAGGTTTATCATTAGTAGTGCAATAAATCCTGGTTTGGGTTTGTTTGATGTGTGTGTTGTAAAGTCAAGAAGCTCCATTTACAGGATTAATAAATATTCATGAGACACTTCACCTCATAAAAAGGTATTGTCATTTTTTAAATGACACTCAGTCATTCAAAACACTGGCACGAATGATATCATATAGTCTAAAGCCAACAAGGGGAAGTGTTTTATTTCTTCCAGATTGCGTCACCATGATAAATATTAATTCCCATCATGCCTGGGGCAAAATGACTGCTTGTTCTACGGACTGATTGAAATTCAGGATTTCTTTTCCTCAGTTCAATCTGCTTCCCTTCAGAAGTTTACTCCACTTTAGGCCTCGAGTCACGATCACAGTGTTCCTCGTGTACAAAGACCCCCGAGTGTCCGTTTGTCTCCATCAAACACTCTTCGTCTTCACATCTCTTCCCTCGTTTTAGCTCATCAGTGCTCCACGTTGCTCTGGGACCAGAGTGGGACTGCGTGTTTCCTTGTTATATCACATGAGGAACAAATAACTGCAATTACTATTCATTACTACCTGTTGATCTGTGATCACACACACACACACACACACACACACACACACACACACACACCACAGAGTATACCCATCCCTTTGGTGGTTTGTTCCCATGGAAACACTACTGTTGCTCTGCCCCTCCTCCTGTGCCGACTGCCTCCGGTCGGTGGTACGCTGGCATGTGCTGGTGGAGAGAGCAGCACTGGTGATGGCAGAGCCAGTTGTAAGAAACTGGAAAAGGTGGAGATAATTAAACATCTCCATTTGTGTGGGTATCAGGAAGCTGGTCTCAGAGGCTCTCAGCCTCCAGACACAGAGACCTGAGCTCCTCGTCTCTTAAATGCCCACATTAGTATTTTATTAAACCACTTAGTGTTTCTTGCGTGGCCTATTTGACCAATGCCATGACTTTCTACACCAGTCTGCACATCCTATCTAGACGCCAAACAGGTAGAAGTCTGAGTCCCAGAACAGACTCCAGAACCTCAACTCAGTCGGTACCAGTCTGACACCACTGCTCTCCTCGTGTGGAACTCATTAGGATTATTTTCATGTAAGGTCACATGATGCCGGGGATTACTGTGGCACAAAAAGTGGTCTTTAATGTGGATCAATCACGTCATGGCTGAAACTGATCCAGCATATTGGAGCAAAAACAGGTTCTTGTCTTGTTCTGTTGTTTCACGATAAATACGCTACTTTACTTCATAGTAGCTACTAAATCCACAAAAAACACAAAAACATTTAGCTAAATAATACAATGAGTGTTTGTTTCTATCAACTATAGCACGAGGTAAATATTCTCAAGAGGTGAAAATTATTAATTGACGGCACGTTCTGTAAGGAAGCATTACATTGCTCGGTCCACATGCTGTGTTCCTGCAGTTGTCCTGTGGTTTATTTATTAGTACATATTTTTGGTCTCTATTTTCTGCTGGAAGTAAACACAAAGAAGCAGAAGCAGATCCATACCTGTGCTGGTAATTATAAAAACACTATATGCTGCCATCTGATGTGTCAACTTTTGAAAATGTTCTACAAAAGTCTGTTTTTCCCCAGATTTTTGGCGACACCATTCATGCAAAACCTTAAACCTTAAACATTTAACACACACACACACACACACACACACACACACACACACACACACACACGTTTGTCACTTGAGAGCTCAGAGAAACACGACTGCCGTTACATCACGACTCCACCTCCAAACAAAAAGGAGCAGCGGAGGGGGGGCGGGCGACGGAGTGAGGAGCAGGAGGCTAAAGAGGGCTATAAAGGGAGAGGAGGAGGAGGAGGAGGAGGAGGAGAGTAAAAGTGGGTGCACAATAGCGGGATGAAGAGGGGAGGAAGGAAAGGGGACCCCCAGCTGTCACGCTGCTCCTGCGTGGGCGGCGCGCTGCACAGCAGTGTGCAGGCCTCTTGGTGGCCGGGTGGTGGGAACACACAGTCCTCTTCCCCTCCTTCAATCTGCATCAGCTTCAAAGCGCTTCCACCCCCAACTATCTGGGCTTGTGGAGCGTGCACGAGGCACGGCGTGCACGCTCCTGTGGCCCTGAGGGATACGTATCACATTTAACATGTATCCCTTTCTCTCGCTCTCTCCTCCTTACATCATCCCCTCTTCTCTTGGGAGCATTATCCCATTTACGCTGACATGCATTTATCTCTGCGCGCCTTCCTTCATCGATTGGGATTAAAATGAAAGCTGTACCTGCTGTTCCAACACTGCAGCACGGTGGCAAACTAACTGGCTTGTCACTGAAGTTATGGCAAATGAAAAACGTGGGATGTGTTTTTGTTTACAACGTATTTTTGTTCCCCACTTTGAAGGAACTCTGGAATGATCTTAGTCTGTCACAAGTGATCTGCAACACCACTGATTGGATTTCCACAGAACATGGTGGGTTTCCACAAACACACAAACTGCACCTACAGCAACATTTCACACAGCATTTCATTAAAATCTGTCAAAAACTTTTTAATAAACAACCAATAAGACCAGAAACACAACATCGTGTGTGTGAGCGCAGAGTTCTTTAGTTTGTGTATCATCTGATTAGATGATTTTACATTACACGAGTTATTCCTCTTTGTTTTGCAGCAGCCTTCATTTATTAGAAGTTACATGGAAGACTTTTTACCAGACTTCACGGATACACTCAGAAAAAGCATGAAGAATGTAATGGTGGACAAACTGCTCTGCCTCGAGCCACAGACACTTATATTTTGGATTCTGATGCCTCTTTGTGTTAAACAGCCTCCTCTGTTCCGAGGCGACGAGCTAACGTTAGCTTGTTAGCAGCTTGTTAGCAGCAGAGGTGCGAGACGCTTTGCTGTCTTTCCTGACAGCTGACTGATTCACGCCACAGTCCAGAGCGTAAAGCACCGGCGTAAACCGTCTTTTAATTAAATTCAATGCTTTTAACATTTTAAGAGCCAGCGGGTAGCGTTTGATTTAAATAATGTAATGATAACTATGCTGAGTTTGGTTCTGTGTATATGTAATGCATCAGTTATAAGCTCTATGGAAAACATACTAGTTGTGCTTAATGATTTAAAGAATGCAAAAGCAAAGTGAACATAAACACACACACTTAAAACAGTATCTTGTCACAGTGACTTAGTAATTCTGCCGAACATAAAGATAAAATAGTCCCTGCGGGAGGTTTGACGTTGCCACTGCAAGAATTTACACAAATTCAAGTAATCCCTGCGGAGCCAAGGTCAAAGAACGCCTGAGCCACAGTAAATATCTAAACTCTTCCCTTAAAGTCTATCCATCTACAGCTAAACTGAACCGTGCATGACCGAATACCTACAACCAGCCATTTATCAGCTCAACCACAGCTGCTAATACACAAGGTTCTGCATTTTAAACTACAAAACCACAACACAGTCTTTAACGCTGCAAAATCCACATGTTCTGACTGTAAAGTCTTTCTGCTGAACTTGAATCATTTGGATTTGTGTCTCTGGCCACGAACAAATACAAGTCTTCTGTTCTCCAGCACCTTCTGAGGAATTGAGCAGATTGATGAATGCTGAACTCAGCCATAGGGCTTCTGTGTGTGTGTGTGTGTGTGTGTGTGTGTGTATGTGCAGAGGTAGCCTCTGAAAGCCTATTGAGTTTTCTTTTATGTTGCAGCTCGGCGGCTGACATCAGCTTCTTCAGACCTCTCGTCTTGCTTCTCCTCTCTCCTGCCGGTCCCTAAAACTTCCCTCCAGGTCTCTCGCCTGTGAACCTGGGCTGTGGCGCGGGGGGCGGGGCGGGGGGGGGGGGGGGGGGGGGGGGGGGGG
>JAVQJL010002135.1:0-50168 GCA_036024295.1 Nannoperca obscura
CCCCCCCCCCCCCCCCCCCCCCCCCCCCCCCCCCCCCCCCCCCCCCCCCCCCCCCCCCCCCCCCGGGCTGTGTCTAACACACCCCCTCCAGTCCTCTGCTCTTTTGTTGGGAGGTAGCATTCACACACACAAACATGCAAAGCTCTCCAGCAGCGAGGGTCTGACCAGCTGTCTTCAGCCTGAAAGATGGCCGTCCTCGTCCACATAAAAACAAAGAGCTGGCAGAGGAAATGCCTCAACCTTTATTGTTCTCTGCCTCTCCAGCGCCTGCATGTTTCACTTTCCCCCACGTCATTCTTTCAGTTAGGATTTTACATTTTATGCGTGACTTTCAGTGCAGACGGAGCTCCAGCTTCTTAATCACTAGATTCAGAAGCGGCCAGCAGTCGCCATCAGGCCCCTAAGACTCCTGTGACCCTTCACAATCAAATATTGGGAGAAGAAATGAGAATGGTCTAAATCATAGACATGGGTACATCCCAGTAACCTGCTTGGAGTGAATGCAGTCTTTTCATTTTAAAACAGAGTTGTTTTCCTCTTAAAAAGGTATTAAGATGACTCATAAGACCGGCAGCACCCAGCACTGAGTTTTGTTTTCATGCCAGCAATCATCATTCTATTAAAATGGAGGACATTTGAAAAGGACGCGAAGTAGCTCCGGTTATTTGAAAAGAGTTGGCAGCAACAATCTGAATAAATTATGGAATTATAAAACATGATCGCTAAAAAAACTGAAACAAGTACCGACCAGGTTACCTAACAATTGCAGAAATGTGGAATAGAATAAAAACGGATATAAAAGTCCTGGTCAGTAACAGAAGAGGTAATACCTTCATCTGTATATTATAAATAGAGACCCGACTCATCTCACGGAACAACATCCTGCTACAGGAATTCAGTTTGAATAGAGGTTTAGGGAGAACCAATCAAATGCCTCCATACTGAAACGATCCCTATCATCAGGGCGTCTGCGTAGAAGTCGGAGCAGACGCGGCGGCTACGCTAACAAAGATAACTGAAGCAGCCGTGTCTTTTCTCTGCCTTCAGTGTGTGTGTGTGTGAAAATCGGTGTGTATTGTTCATGGACCAAGGCTATTTCAGAGGAGGGGGCCCCTCCAGTCGTCCTCGCTGCATCGGCCCTTTCATCGCTCCCTTCTCAATATTCATCGCCGCCCCGCTCTGCTCACCTATCAGCGGCCAGCTAGCTGTGACCGACGTCTCGCTCCACCAATCGCACGCCTCCCTTTGTGGGAATATTCCCACCTCTCCTCCCCTTCACCCCACCCTGTACAATGGCTTCTTTTTTTTATTTTGACGCAGTGGCTTGAAAAAAAAAAAAAAAGAGGAGAGGGTGGAGGAGGAGAAGGAGAGTCGCAGCTACTGCACGAAGAAGAGTCCTGCCAAAGGCGGCTGCGAATCGATCAGAAGCCTCGGAAACGGTTGCCGAGCGAGCCTCGTCAATGGCAGCCTGCGATTGACGAAGGGGGTGGGTGGAGGGCGAAATGATGGGAGGACGAGGGTGAAGGAGGACAGGAGGAGGAGGAGGGCGCAGTCATGATGGTCGGAATAGAGCATGATTAGTATGGATGAGGAGGAGAGAAAGATGGAGAGAATGGATGAGGAAGAGAGGAGAGGGAGCGAGTGAACCAAACAGGCGTGTCGCAGAGGAGAACGTCGAGTTCTGCAAGACACCAAGGAGAAAAGACGAGTGTGAGCCGCATCACTTGACATTCAACTCTAAATGTTTGTAGAAATACTGCATATTCTGTAAGAAAATATCTCATTTCTAGGTTTTCTGGCTCACGCTGTTGCAGTTTTACTGGTGTTTAGGGATGAACCCCCTCTGCCTGGTGTCTATTTTCGGGTGTTCAAAGCCAAATGTGGGGCTTCTTCCTCCTCGGCCTGGACAGCCAATCAATGGGAGGAAGGCAACTCTCCTTTGTATGGACGTCCCAAAATAAGATGCTCCGCTCAGCTCCAGGAGCAACAGAAAACACTCGGATCAATAGCATCAAAGGCTCGGTCTCATACAGCCAAGGCTCAATACACAGCATGTGTACACAGAGTGTGTGTGTGTGTGTGTGTGGTTCTCTTTGCAGAGAAGAAGTTTAATGAGAGAAATGTAGGGGTGTGTAAATGGTGTATTGCGCTGCAAATGGACACACATGGACGTGCACACACACACACACACACACACGCTAGTCCCCTAATGTCACTTGGCAAGGGCATTTGAAGGCCCCCCTCCTCCTTCCCAACACCGGCTTGCCAGTCTGTCCATTTACTAAATGAATGCATTATATCTTCCAGACAGGAGAGAAGAGAAGAGTCTATAATATAAAGGTCTGAAAGGTCTGAACGTCCAGGTCAGCAAACTTTTCCCCGACTATTAAACCTGTAGGCGTCCCCACTCGCATGTTCATCAACTAACCACCTACATGAAAATTGGAAAAAACTAACCAAAAAAGCCCATCCAATTTGTTTTGTTTGTGCTTACATAAGACTTCTTAATGGCTTATACAAGCAGTTTCCCCCTGAAAGCTGCATTTGTTTTGAACAGACTGAATCTGAGTCATTTCTGTGACTGAGAGGCTGAGAGGCTGCTGTTAGGTATCAGTATTAGTTAAAGGCAGGCACAAATATCACTTGGTTGCTGGATGGACCCTGGATGCTGTTTGCTTTCCACCAAGAAGAGACTAAATAAGTGATAGTGAATTCTTGAGGCTTAAAACTGTTAAAATTAAACATATTATCATTACAAAATATTACAAAACATGCAATATTTAATATAAATATATTGTATTTTCTTTGGTAAAAGATCAACAGCAACCTTTAACCTTTCAACCTGTGTCATAAATAAATAACTATATTTGAATTGATGATGCACCTCTGCACTTAAGCCACAACGGTACTTTTTAAAGTAAATGTATCAAGTAGAGTGGCACCTTAACATATTTAAGGTGATTTAATGTCTTATTTCCAACTTCTGTAGCTTTGAATATCCTCATTCATTGAGACCACTTGATACTTATCACCAGCGCTGCTCCTGCAAACTCTCCTGAAGACCTCAAAGATGTTCAGATTTTCTAATTTTGTTCTCAAATGTGCTACTTTACTGGAGGAGAATGCATTTCCCCAAATAAGTGTAGTTTTATTTAAAAATGTGAAAAAAGTCTACATAGTAAAGATTAGGTGTCATAGGCAAGTCTGGCTTTGAATAAATGATCTAAGTTTAAACCTCTGAAACTAAATCAAATATTAAGAATGACCTCATTACACATCTCTGATCATGTATGTACATGATTAGAAGGAAATCTGAATTCCTTTAATGTGGAGGACCCTGCGGGGCCGGGGTGAGTGGCGGGGGGTGCAGAGATAAGAATGGGTTTGGCTTGGTGGATTAGAGGGCTGGTGGGGGTGGGGGGTGGGTGGGGCCAGTGAACTGCATCTACTGCAGCTCCTCATTGATCGCTCCTTCTTTAAGACCTTCAGCTTTTCACGTGATAGCTGTGATTTATGACCCTCGGGGCCACAGTGGTCTCATGCCGTCCCCGTACCTACTGTCTGACAGCTGACTGACTCTTTCTCTAGAAGCTCGCTGCCCGCTTTCCTCACACACACACACACACACACACACACATTTGGATAAATCCTGGACGCAAACCAGCCGGAAGCCTAACGTGAGAAATCCAAGTCCCATCTTTTTTTGGTCTTGTTTGAATTAAATCTGACGCCTCCTTCACACAGATCGGAGCGACATGAACAGGCATTGAACGTCACATCTGGATATATATCTAAGCTACAGATGATGGGTAAAAAAAAACCAACCATTTCTGCTTTGATGAAAAGAAATATTTCTGATTTAAAAGCGTTCTTGTTTGTTTTAGAGCTCTACACATTACGTTTCAATCGACCTGTGGAAAAGGAAAATTGTTAAAACTGCAGTCATGTGGGTTCGACTGAACAGCAGCTGCACGACGCACACTGTAGCCATCATATATCACACTGAGCACAATCAGAATAAACATTTCAACAATACGTCAGCAGTCATAAACGCAAAAGCTTAGATGATATGGCTAGCATGAGGTCAAAGGTCATCAGGTCTCATTTGTGCAGTAATGTTTGGTATCATGATAAAAGAAACACTGAATTTGTATAAAAAGCATGAAAATGGATGTCATGGAACTGATAACACACAATATAAACAATATCGGCATGCATCATCCTGGATCATGAGTAGAATATGAGGGTGTTACATGTTACTTTAAGTCCTATTTAAATGTCAGAGCTCCTCTTTGAAATGCCCTAAAAGTTTAGATTTCACTCTGCAGAATGTGGCCTTCAGGAACACATGTACGTGTTGTGACTGCTGAATCAGTCCTGCATTGAACAAGGTTAAAGTAGAAGTTATAAAACAGGTAGAAAATCAAAATCAAAGTCTCTCTTACCATGAGTCTCAGTTTCTTGGTGAGGGAATACAATGCCTTCAGTTTCAAATAGGGGCTGCAGGAAGGCCACTACAGAGAGAGGAAGCACAGGGGTAGGGAGTGTGTGGTGTAAACTAATCATGCAGAGAAACAATCAGTATTATGATCTCTTAGCAGCACTTTGACTTGTATAACTTTAAAACTGCAGCCTGAGTGCAGCTTAAAAATATAAATACAAAAACATATCAGTGAAAAATAATTCTTCAGCAATTTGGGTAAAATCAACCACTACAAGCTGAATGTTTTCTTCTATTTAGTGAAATAAAAGAATCCTTTAGGCTAATTTTTATGAATTCAAGCTGTAAAAATCATAACCAGATTTTTGGGGTAATTAGAACAAAAAGACATTTTTTAAAAATGTAATTAATTGTCAGTGCAAAGACTTTCACAAAAGACCTGCAACCAAGCTCTGATTCCTCTGTTGTTTATCTCAAGGGGCTGTAGTAAGTGTGTGTGGGAGTGACTTGTTCTTTTTCAACCAAATGTCATCCGATCATCAGCCTGATGCTGCCGGCTGAGGGGGCCGCTGCCATCCTCTCTCTGCCTGAGTAAAAGCCTGGTCGGCCGTGTTCATCATCATCATCATCCCAACCTTTTCATTTGTCTAAATGGACGAGCTGTCTGACTGTTACGCAGCCTGGAGGACGGTCCCCCGAGGGGGAGCCTTGGGTTTATACACACAGCGAGGAGGGGCCTTTAGTGCCGCATCGATCTGCAGTTAAACAACGCTCGCTAACCTGAGGCTCACCCCTCCTCACACCCTCTCTGCCTAACGTTTACTCCGGAGGACGCTCCTGTTTCCTGGTGGGGGCTGAAGAAACTGTTAAAAATGACTGTCATTGCTATAAAAAGGTCCAGGTCACCAAAAAATCTGCAAACCTACAAAAAGACAACAGCGTATTGATCCTCAGTGCTCAACCCCTTCAGGTCTATTAAGAGTTCATGTTCTTAAAACATTACAGTGACCATCACACCTGCTTGCACTAAATTTAAATTTTAATCAAACCTGCAGAAACATCTGATTTTCTTTTGCATATTTTATTGCTTAATTATATTTTGTTTTATTAATATCAGATTTTATTTTGGCAGTGGTCATTTGACTTTAAAGATACACAAACATTAAACACATTTCATTTCATGTGTTTCAGTGGAGAGGGTTGATGTTCACTTCACAGGAACATGACAGGAGCATGACAAGCTGACATGCTGCATGTGACTTCTTTCAAATAATATTAAGGACATTAGTCTAATCTTAGCATTAAAGGTGCAGACCAATTGTTTTTGGTATTAAAAATGTGAGATTACGGGTTGGCTCTCTAAACACATCTACCACATTAAATTGGGATATTCTCAGTCTTGGTCATTTCTCTTTGTCTCCTAATGGAGTCCAATAAATAATAATAATTACATTTTAACACTGACAGTCAGATTTAACAGTCTAAACTGAAAGGTCGCCTAAAATCTACAAATTATAACTAGAACATTTTAAGTCTTGTACATTTTAAACCTTTAGCTGAATTTGGAAAAATGTGCACGCGGCACCTCGGACTGTGACTGTGTTAAAAGTGCAGTGTATGTCCAAATGTCCATGATGGGGGTGCATGGCCAGGATAGGCTACTGATGGTTGTAATGCCGGGTGATGGGAATGCTTGGCGCATGACAGCATGTAAACAAAAACCAAATATGGTGACTGCCATGGCGACATATCCATTTTTCATCCAACCAGAGAATAATGAAGAAACACGTTTGGACAATTTAGAGAAAACGACTCTCCCTTCCAGCTGCAGCTTATTGAAATCAGGACAGCAAAGCATGAGACAAATATACAGTGACATGCGGCAACAACACGGAGACACTGCCGCACACCGCCGCTCTGATCCCTGGTTCTGTGGGGCTCGCCACTGGCCTGCTGTTAATACGAGTCCGCTTGTTTATCCGCTTGTGTAATTGTACACAAAGCGGCGATGGTGGCTGATGTGTGAGATTATCACAAGGTCATCCGTCGACGGGATGAGAGCCCGCGATCACGCACCAGCCTGATCCGGCTCTCTCTTGTTTACATCCTTATTTTGGCTCCAGCATGGCCGCTGCGGCCGCGCGTAAATGTGGAGACGCAATTAAAACAATTCGTCTGATCTGAACAGGCTAAAACAGCCAGGATGTGCGCGAGGATAACCGACGGCTTCCCTCCAACCCCCCCACCCCCCCGTGCCTCTCATTGTTTCCTTTCCCATCAGGAGCGGCGGCCCAGGGTTTTTTCAATAGATAGAAAAAGACTGTCGCTCATTAGAAAGCGGATAATAAAACGTGTATCTATATTTAGATCACCACGAATCTATGCGTGTATCGTTCCGCTGAGTGCACGTCAAGATTCAGATCAACCTGCTCTCCTTTTTCTCTGCCTGCCTCAGGACGAAGCAACATTCACAGAAACCCAAACAGCTCCCGCATCCCCATCGCTGCTCTTACCTCCCGTGTTTGTGCGTTTGGTGCTGCTGGCCTCCGTCGGAGTCTCCAGGGGTCTTTTACGTGAGTCCGGGGGATCGGAC
Source organism: Nannoperca obscura (assembly GCA_036024295.1). Taxonomy (NCBI): domain Eukaryota; kingdom Metazoa; phylum Chordata; class Actinopteri; order Centrarchiformes; family Percichthyidae; genus Nannoperca; species Nannoperca obscura. The sequence goes on from JAVQJL010002135.1 coordinate 7,035, forward strand.
TCCATGTGTGGTTGTTGATTGTGATGGTGAGGATTTGAGAAAATCCCGTTTTGCTGTACTGCTCCGCCGGCCATCATTTTCGAGCTTGCTCTTGTATGCTTGGGCTGCGTTTGCGTTTAAATCCCCCCTTTTCCCGATTTTTTTACGCAGCGTAGACGTGCAGATGAGTCCTTGGAGGAGACGAAAGCGATTTAGGAATTGGAAAATACGCCTGTTTCTTACGGACGGGGACGGTTAGCTGCGCGTTTCTCCGTGGTGCGCCGCGCGAACAGAGATGCTGCGCAGGGACTGAAAGAAAGAAACGCTGGAGCGACGGATGATCGGCTCAGAGGGGGAAGATCCGAAACCTCTGCAGATGATCTGAGGATGATCTAGGCTACTAACGACGTGCAAACGGAGCGTCAATCTTCCATCAACCTTCGGAGATGCGGGCTAGGATATGTGTGTCATTCCGCTGCAACCGGACAGAAGAGCGTACTCATGTCAGGCAGTGCAGGATGGTGGCGCTCCTCTGCAACAGCCAGCGAAACGGAACAATGAATAAAACTAAACTAAAAAACACAACCGAAAGACAAAGAGACGAAAGCAACCGGAGAAAGAAGAAAGGAAGGAAATGTCGCTGAAGCAATAGCCTAACAATACAAAAACAATCCGCGGCGTTGTATTTGGTTGTTGTTATCCTGTCCGGGCTCGGATCGTGGAGACACCCGGGGTGGCGGGGTGGCGGGGTGGACGAAGAGGCTCCGCAGACACGCAGAGAAAGAGACGTTTTTCCTGCTCGTTCTCTCGCTGAAGATGCTGCAGTCTTGCGTTCAGAGCATCCCTTCTCTGACTGGCTGCTGGAGGGAGCGCAGGGAGCGGCTGACGTCACAGGGCCGCGCGTCGCCTTCAGGGACGTCCCGTAACCTCGGATTTCCCAATGTTATGTAGAAGTGCGACGTGTGTCTGTTTTGATGCGTTTTGTTTTTACGGTAAATGAAGTGTAAAACAATAAAGAATTCAGTAACAAGGGTCAACGTGTTGTCTAGTCTGAGCGGGGTTTCTTTGCGTTGAGCCAGGTCTTTGTTCTAAAAACTGTCATTAGATAAGATGAACCTGTATTAGTCTTCAGGGCTCTTTAACCACGCCACAGCCCCGGCACTCAGAATAAAGGCACACAAGGACGTTTAGTAACAAATAACTCGTCTCCATCAAATAAACAGTGAATCTCTTGAGCTCATTTCAAACATGAAAGCTGGTCTTGCCATGTTGCAGTCGCTCCAATGCGCACCAACTCGTGGGTTCCTTATTTCCGACGTCACGTGAAGGCCTCACGCGAGAGAAAGCGAGAAAATGAGAAGGAGAAAGACGCCTCCGTCGAGACGCGATTGGCCGAGGCTGCCTTTCTCCGGCAAAACGAAAAGGATACAGATATATTCGCCCGGTGGAGTCACATGACGGAGAGGAAAGGATGCGGCGGCGGGGCTTTACTCCGTTACAGCCGCGGCAAATGCAATTATGGTTTAACGGGAGCCCGAAGGTCCCGCTGCGGCTGTTTGAAGCTCTGTAGCGCTGCCCGTCAGCAGGCCGAGGGAGCCTCGAACACACCTGGAGATGTGCAGGAGAGCTCGCCCACAGTTGTCTGGCTTTAATTTAAATGTTAGAAATCAGCAAGTGAATTAAGGTGGTGAGAGTTTAAGGCTGGTGTTTTTTTTATTAAAGTGGAAAAGGCACAAATTAGCAGCAATTAAAAATCTAATCTGATGCACCTTTTGTTTATATTCGTGGTAGTTTGCCTCTTTGTGATGCCCACAATCTCAAATTTGACTATTTGTTTTTTCTAATGCACCTGATCAACCCTGATGACCCTCAGGCCAGACAGCAGGCCTGTTCGGTTTCTACCTGCACCGTAAGAAGAAGAAGAATTATAATTGACAGGCTTGGCAGTTCTGCATGACCATAATGCAGCTCTGACACTGAAACCCGTCATGTAACAGAGGAAGCATGAAACCTGCGCACCCGGCCTGTCTCACCTGTCCCCTCAGCTTGTGTGACCCACCTGTGTGTACTGCGCCTGACATCTCTGCGTCGCTCCGCCTGGATCTGAAGAGGGATCCTCCAGCACTGTGAGCTGTCTGAGAGAGCTACACCCGCCTCAGTCTCTCTCTCCCCCTCTCTCTCTCAAACACACACACACACACACTCACACTCACACTCACACATTTGGCATATTCTCATACACACTCCGAGAGACACGCAAATACCTGCTACTCCCTCTCTCCTGCTCTGTCCAGTGCCGTACAGATGCGGTGCGCCCTCAGTGCCTCTTGTAGATTGTAGTCAAGGTGACATTGTGCTGCCTGTGCACACGCGCGCGCGCACACGCACACACACACACACACACACACACACACACACACACACAGTCGCACCGAGCAGCTATCTCACACTATTTCACATTGCCATGAGAAACGCACCGGTGAGACAGTCTCCTGCTGGAAATACGTGGCAAATCCGAGGCAGATGGATCCCAAGCTGCAGTCTGAAAGAGATTCTGCACCACACATAGACGCTGCTCACAGGGACACAAGGCCTGGACGTCGCCACCTAATTGCATGAGCTACTCTGCACAGTCTGTAGAGTGTAGCACGTTTCAGCTGGACACATTCATTTCTACATTTGGAGAAGAGACGGGATCTGTTGGAAGCTGAACTGCGAGGGTCCCACGCTGCCAGAGCGTCCACGCATATGGAAAAAATGGAGTAGCCCCATAAGCAGTAAAGCACACAGACGAGCAGCATTCTTGAGTTTTTATTAGGCTGGGGGCTCTGAGCAGATGTTAGCGAGGTGGTTTGCAGAGCTTTGGTTGTGCACACTGTTGTTTGCCTGTGGACAGTGTTGCCACAAGTTGGAAGAAGCAAGGTTACAGTAATAACTCAGTTTTCCCACTATGTCATTATCGGAATGTACAAAGATTCAGTTCAGCCAGCAGCAAATGATTTGCTCTCATGGAATCAGTGAGGAAGATGAGGATTTTCCAGTGATGGATTTTTCATTTTGGAACCAAAATCTGAAATTCACAGTTATGTGACTAAAAATGAGACGAGTCAACTCTGAGACCCCCGAGAGCTGCTGCACAAGAGACAAGCAAACGTTTCACCCCATCAGGTCCTTATCAGCACAGCGATGACAGGAAGCATTTGTTACTATTCATTTAGCCTCCAATAATTCAAATAAAGACCGCATGAAGTCTTGTGAAACGAGGTTTTCCAGAACGAGGTCACCCCAGCAGGTGTGACCCTCGCGCACCTGTGTTCCCTGCAGCTTTCAGTGCTGTACCTTCAGTGTTCTTGGTGTTTCTCTACCGGGTCAAGGCTGACTGCAGCTAAATGGGTTTTGAGGATGTAAAATCAGCTGTGTTGCTCACAGATGTTGGGCCTCTGCTGCCCCCTGCTGGCAGCCTGGTAGAAGAGCAGCCTAATCGATTCACCCTCTCTTGGATTTCAGTGGTGGAACTGTTTATATTTGTCAATATATCTTTTGTACATTCATTTGTAGGTTTTCTTTATCAGAAATGTAAACAACCGTGTTAAAAGGGATCAGTGCAGGAACATACTTATTGAAAAGGTATTGTTTTGAGACAAACCTATCTTTTATAATTTTCACAATACACTTCAAATGTACTTTTCAAAATGTAATCTTGTACTTTTACTGCCAAAAAATGAGCAAGTGTAATATCAGGCACTACGTGGTTATCAGATTCTTTACTATTAAACATCTATATCAGGCTTGGTTTCAAAGTCCAGTGTCGGCTGGCATTGTAACTTTCACCTCATGAAGCATTCTTTTCTAAAACGTTACTTGAAGCTCATTGTTCAAATCCTGTCCGTCCTGCCAACAAGCCGCCACTAACTGAGTGCCTGAAGGACTTTTCTCCACAGCCCAGTTTGCATAATTGTCCTTCCACCCGGCACTCATTCAGTTTTATCCCAGAGATCAATAGAGAAGTCGATGCAGACGAGGAGGCTCGGCCACTCTGGGAGATTGGAAGGAGACAGACGTGATGTGTTCCTCTATTTTTGTAGTCGCTCACGACATCATGCTAAGATTTATGACTGACTGCAACAGAGGAAACTGGATTACAGCTGTATGTTATTTATAAAGACTTAAATTATTCCACATCAGTGCACATGTATCTTTAGAAACCAACACAGCGTGCCAACTGTCTTTAGAAAGAAGCTGTCCTGATTCTTTACTCTAAATATTTTCCGAGGAGGGGTAGAAAGAGGTCCCAGCCTATAATCACAAAGGGCCAGTTCACCCAAACTATAATGTATTTATTTTACTAACCATTGTGCTACCCTCTGGAGAAGACACTGGGTCAAGACAATGGGCCACTGGGTCAGTATGACCCGCAAGGTAGCACAAGGGTTACTTCATTAAATAATAAATTTAAATATCATGAATCACTCCCTCCTTGTATCTAGCCATACACATCATTGTGTTTTGTGTGGTGCAAAAGAACTGACATTTGGAAAATGACACAGCAACATTTCTGTCCACAAACGGTGTCAGTGACTCGGGCCGGCTCGGTGAAACCCATCGTTCCACCAGCGCTGCTGGAGGTTTACGGGCTTTCTAATAAATCCAGTTCTCTGCACGTCGCCTTTAAAATGCTGCTGCTTGTGTCTCTGCACACACACGTCTGAGAGGTGGTTCTACCATTCATAACCATTCTTGGGATTCCACAGATCTACACTTTGACCCTTGATCTTTTTAACTGTTTACTTCACAGATTTTCTGTATTGCTAAAACACTAAACCTCATTCTCTGCCCCACATGCACAGTGGTCTGAACACATTTTGCACTGTGATGCATAATGTTAACCACTGGTGGTAAAAGTTAAACACGTTTAAAGTTCAGAAGTCGTAGCTTACACAGAACTTTAAACTGATCCCACTTCTTCCTGATGATGATGATGGAGCCAATATATGGCAGTTCAGAGCGCCCCGGCTGTTGAAGGTTGATACCATGGATGGAAACTATGGTATGTGTAGTGTAAGAGCTGAATGAATGTGCTGTAATGTGCATTTATTTTTACTGTGTGTAAACTCTGTTTTTATTGTGGAGCTACAGACCCTGAACACTTTGATGTAGTGTGTAGTGGTTTTATTTTGACCGGCTTGTTGTGTGATTTGAGCAAACTGTTCCGAGCCGATTGATTTAGCTGGAAGAGGCCGAGGTTCTGTAAACGTAGTTTGAAAATGAGGGTTTGTGTTTACAGTTTTGAGAAAAGGGTGGACGGTTTCAAGAAAGGCTGCTGCACTGATTTCTAGCCTCTCTGTATGAGCATCAGCGAGTTGTATCAAACATAATTTTATTGTGCAACTGTGTGTGTGTAGAAACTCAGAGAGATAGTGAGCGAGAGAGATAATGTTGTTGGAGAAAGAGGGAGAAAGAAGGATCAGTCACGTCCTGCTTCTAAATCATTTTGGCTTTCAACCCCCAGACATGAATCTCTTTCACCTGGAGCCCACCTGCTGTGAAGGAACATGCTCAGGGCAGTGAAATGGCAACTGACAACCGAGGATTTGGGTGGTTTCACTTGAATAATTATGGTAGGAAGCCAACAGGCAGGTAAAGCAGCCATTATTTCACAATGAGATTGGAAAGAATAGGACACATTTCCATATTTAGTACATGACTTTTCCGTCTCTGCTCCTGGGAACAGTTGATGAAGAGGGGGAGCTCACGAGTCTGGCCAGCCTTCATCACACACCGAGGTGCACGGACCGACACACATCTGGTGAAGAGAGCTTCTCTGTGTTTTTGATATTATTCCCTTTGTTCAGTGCCACTGAAATTGGGCTTGTTGGTGACATTAGAGCTGCTCTCAGGATCACATTTCAGTAGAAGTTTTATAGTTACATCACAAATCTCTCAGCAGCCACAGCTGTGCAGCATCTTGGAAATCCATTAGGGAATTGCCTGTGGACGGAAACATAAATGTAGCAATCAGATTGAAAAGAGGACGTATCTGAAAGAGACACAAGGTCCCAGTGTGGAGCGAACAGCCAGCGAAACCCAATAAAGCAGCTGGTTGTGTGTTGTGTTCAAGTTCAAAATGTACATGAAGCAGCGTTAGAAAGATTCTGGACAAAAGTGATAATGTCAGAAACCAAACATAATGACAATCATGTTCATCCTCCACCGCGGCTGGTTACAGTGTTACAGTGGAAAAGAGACTTTGAACATCAGGGCAAACCAGGGCAGGAGAAGTGACAACCCTTACAGCACGAGGGCCACAGCAGATATACAGCCGTCAGCAGCAGGCCGCTGCAGCGGCAAGCCACGACTGGACCATGGCACTGTAATAAAGGCAGACATCTACAGTATCCTGTATTTCAATCTTTTTTCTTTAGCTTTTTAAACAGACACTTTTATCCAGACTGAATTAATGCATCATCCAGTCCGTGTCATCGAGAGGCTACATGCAGCAGCAATTAGGTTTAGGTTTCGTCTGTCTCCACCCAGTGGAACTGTACAACATTTGGAAGCAGGTTTATAAAGACTGCACAACAAAGCAAAGACAAATCTATCCACATTTACAGAGCTACTGAACATCTACTACTGATACTGTTCACTAATGACGCTATGGTGCCACTGCAATACAGCTAACAGCGGTACAACCACTACCTCATGCAGCTCTGCTGCTGCGTTCACCCTCTGAACCCTGAAACTGGATCCAAACTGAACATAAAGTTAAGTGGAGGTTTAACATGAAGTGCTCTTTGTGCGCTGCATACACTGGATGGTGCTCTTGCTCAAGTGTTGAGTACATCATGCTGCAGTCCTCCACATGCATGGACCCAAAAAATCTTTCCTTCAAGGATCCCAACAAATGAAGAGAAGCTGGTAGTTTATTTCATTAATACATGGATGTCCCTCAGAGATTCACCTAAAGCGTAGGCTGAACTTGTTTTAATATTTACTTTCAATAGAATATATATTTTATATTTTCATAAATTCCATCACTTGTCTTGTTCTGATACAGTAGGTGATATATGTGAGTTAAAGTGCCACAGAGAGATCATGCAGGAGCAGCGCGATAACAAAAGCACGGGATGAAACTGTATTATTACAATCCAGAGGCTTTTATTTTTTAATCAAAAGTGCTACAACTCTAAAGCCATAACGATGTTCTGTGTTCATACAGTGGACTGTGTTTAAACATGCAGAATGGATTCATCAGCTGAGCACTTGGGACAACACTGTTTCAGTTTCATTATAAATAATTAATAATAATCCAATCAGTATCTTCCAACTGTAATTATCTGAGTTGGTGTGAACATCTGCAGCACGATTTCTCACCTGGTTTGAGGTTAAATCATCAGACTCCCTCAGTATACAGTTTTGAGTGAAGGGGAAAATTGTGTTCAATCAAATGAGTAATCAGATTACAATCATCAGTCTGCTGTAATCTGACTCCTGTAACACCCTTACATAAATGCGGATCATGAAGTGCATTAACACAGTCGGCCATATCGTTGAGGGAAGGTAAACATGATGGTCACGTAGATGATATTCTTTTACCACACCAGTTTGTTTGTTGAGCACTGGTCCAGTCTGGGTACCGTGAGAAGCTTCTTTCTTATTGGTTCTTCACAGAAACAAAAAACCCCCCACTGTCCTATATGGAGCGGAGAGCCTCCTGCCTCCGCTCACACGCCACATCAGGAGTCAGGATTTGATGGATGCCTTCATCTTTTTAATTTTTAAAATGCCATATATTCGAATAGACAAGTTCAAGCTGGACCGTGGGTTGAACAGGTCTTTAAATTAGGCATTTGTGAAAGTTCAGCGTGTTTGTGAAGAAGAGTAGGATGCTCCACACGTTTCTGATGACCTTGTTTCTATTTATTATTTATTTAGTTATTAATAAAGCCTCTCGGCATTCATTGTACTTCTTAGGTCACATTTGCATCAGCAATATAAGATAGTGTGGTACTATTTTCAAAAGAATAAGATTACAACAAATATACTGAGCTAAATATGTCTGAAAGTTTTCAAATCCAGAAACACGAGACTGTAAAACATCGTGGCCAAACAATTTAATTATATCACTTGCTGAAAATAAGCCTGGTTATTGGTTTAGTGATTAGATAATTCTGAATAGAAAATAAACCAACGCAGAATCACTGATCAGCCCTGGCAGCAGAGGAATCGGAGAAAAGGGACATTTGGTTTGTAAACAGTGGACGGGATGAGATTGTTGCCCGTCTCTCTTGCAGATGATCGAGCCGGTTTGTTTTCTCAAGCTGCTGCTGTTTACTTTGGACGTTCTCCTTCGTGCCCACTGGTTTGCACTGTTCCTGTAAAGACGATCCTGCTGAACCCTCTGCTCATAAACAAGGATCGCAGCTCTGCAGAGGTAAAACATCCTGTCCTCTGCCTGGAAATATTACAGGTTCAAATCCCAACAGCAGAAAGAGCTGAGTAACTGAGACCCAGAACGTATCTGATTATCATCAAGTTTATTGGGACCAGGTTTGACCGAATGGTCGGTTTTCTACAGGTCTGTTTCAGATTGCGTCCGTGAAGACCTCTAGCTGGAGTCTCGAACCGTCAGCTTGAACAAACAGGATATGTGTGTGAATTAGTACGTGTTAGAGCTGTTGTTGGGCATGTGTTTGATATTGATCTCCTGAAAAGAAAGCAAATGAGTTAAATACGTACAAATGTTGAACTAAATCATTAAGGATTAGGAGAAGTGCCCAGCTAAAAGTCTTCACGGGTCAAACTGCCCCCAGTCTTTAATGGTAAGCTGGGCTAACCACATCATGAGATTCATAAAGATCTCCTCAAAGTATTTCCCTAAATGTTGACAGCTTAACATTTCATTCACTGGGGAAGCGACCAGGTCAGCAGATCCCCTTTTATTCATTTATTTGATCATAATTCCTGTGATTTTCTGTCTTGGGGAAAATGTCTGAACAGCTCGGGCAGGTTCTGGGGGGAATCCCTCACAGAGACCATCATGCATCTGACATAATGGATCCATCCTTTCTTACCCATCACAAAGGGGAAATCAATGGCAACATTTTTCAAAGAAAGCAGAGCAGCCAGGCTTCATTACACTACAGCCAGGACGGCATAGCCATCGATCAGTTCAGCCAGCAGATCGAAGAGGGACATTACAGCCAACATCACTTCAGTACACATTCAGGTCTTTGCATATTTAGATTTGACTTGAAGGTTTATTGAGTGTCCTTTAGCAAGACGCTGAAGGGTAACCTCTTCTGGTTGTCTCTGTGTTTCTGAGCTCTTTGGTTTGTTAACTTGTATAAGGACCTTTTTCAGAGCAGACACTTTGATGTCACACCAGGAGAGGCACACTTACACTTAATAAAAAATAAGACACTGGTCTATAGATGTTGAGACAGCTTCCTCGAGTAGTCTGTAGTGATGAAGGAGCTGCGATTCTCGTCGTTTACGGTATCTTTTTAGTTTCCAGTCTTAACCAACATCATCTCCAGTCCATCTCTCCTGTTCCTGCTTCCAGATCCATTCTTAATCCCAGTTTCAGTCCCTGTTCTTCGGTTTCTAATGACAGTCTTGATCTCCAGTCTCATGTCCAGCTCCTAGACCTCAGGCCCAGTTGCTTGTTCCGGTCTCAGTCTCTAATCTCAGCCTTGCTCTTTCAGAATTCACAGACCCGGCGCTGACGCAGCTGGACTCTCACTCTGTCACCACCACGGGGACTAACTGTTAACAGGAAGTTGGCTGGCTTTACCGCTTCAGGGCTCCTTTTATTATTTCCCATTTAGACCAACCAATCACAATAGGATTCAAACACGGGAACAGACCACCAGCTCAGCGGACAGTCGGGAAACATCTGCAGGGGTTAGCGAGGGTGTCACATTTACCATAAAACCAAGATAACCGAAGCTACTGAGTCACTGCTGCTAATGGTCCAGCCGGCTGACAGAAGAGGGACACTTACACAACACTTCTTTAAAAATGACTCGTCGTTGATCTGTATAAATTCTTTAGTAGTTAATAAATTGTGTTGCTTTACACTGCATAAACAAAACCGAATGTGTTGTTGATTTTAATGATTTGGCTCCGTTGTTGCCACTTTGACAGATCATCGTGCCGAGTCAAGAGACGGATGAGGATTTTGATAAATCTGGGAAATAAACACAGCTACATGTGAAAATATGTCAAGCTGTCACAAATGATCTCTTATTTAACTTAAAATAGTTTGTTTATTCTGTTAAATGAGGCGTGACAAAGAATGAATTAATCAAACTGGCTTGTTACTTGAAGGTTGGGATCATCAGGATTGATAACCAGCGTTAGGAAAAAAAAACATTCAGTGGCTATTTCTGACTTTTTATGTTGTGTCTATTATTTCGCTCACTTACAATCACAGCGCATGAATTGCAGCGATCTGGAAACAGTGAGATGACAGTGAGATGACAATGAATACAATGAATTATTAAGTAGTTAACAGACTCATGGACCCCTGCAGGAACACCTAATAATCAATCACACACTCATGAAAACACAGACAACACTTCAACAGCAGTTCAAGTTGACCAACTTGATATATTGATTCAAACATGAAGATACCTCTTGAATCAGTACGAAAAGTAACCAAGCAAGGCGTTCAGCCCAGCCAACTCTAGCCTACATTTCACACAACCAAGATAATGCAGAGTAAAGCCTCTTCCTATCAATAAACCAGCTTTGACGAGTTACCTAATGAACGCCAGTCAGAAGTTTAGTGGATTGAATGTCGACCCTCTGTGAGTTTTGTGGAAACACGTGGCTGCTGGAAATGTAGATAAATCCCCGCCACCGTGGGACCTGAAGACCACAGCACGAGGACAAGGCCAGGTGGACAAGACAGCAGGGTGGTTAACAGTGTGGACTCTCTGCAGGTGAGCAGAAAAACGTGCTCTTGGTTTAAAAATGTAACGGTCGTGAGGTGGGCGGGGCTTAACTGCAGGTATTTCCTTAAAGTGGTACACTCAATTCCTGTTTGCCATAGATAAATAAAGGTTTAAAAATAAAATATAGGCTAACTATGAATGTGATATAAATCCTTGTACTATCAGTCATTTCAAAATGAAATCTCATGGAGCCTATGTTGGAGTGCAGTTGTTCAGTTCCCCCTCTGTTGTGAAGTTTTCACATCAGCGGTGTAAATTGTTTAAAGGAGCTTATGAAGGAGGTACTTAAGAGAAATAAACAATATAGAGAATCCAGTAACTAACACTGTTTCGCTGCAGCTCAGTGTACTTCAACTTACCAGAGAGACAGTGGTGGTATGTTGCACAATCATGTGATGTTAAATATGTCTTCCAGGTCACAGGGTCATGACATAATGACATAACAATGTCACGAGAAACCCAATCACAAACATTAAGAAACAATGAATTCATTCTTACTCACTGAAGGATATGTTTGGGTTGCTTTTCCCCTCTTCTCTTTCACCAGAAGTTTGAGGCACAATGAGAAACTCCAGCGTGAAGTACAAAACACAATTACTCTAGAATGGAAACTCTTTAAAGGAATTTAACAAGTATGCCGCGATACTTTAATGCAGCATCTTCATAGTGTAAGTAAAATGAAACACAATGAGGTAGAAAATGAATCAGCTTCACTCTGTGTTGTTCTTCCTCTTCACCTTGTCCATTGTTTAAAACACTTGTCATCTATGATCAATTCCTCTCAACCCGGAAACTTTGTCACTTAAACAGACCTTTTAGCTTAAGATTTCCAATTCATCATCAGAAACGGTTTTGTGTATTGCAATTTATACCTTGTATTCGTGGGTGCGTATCTTGATTAGTCTCTCTCTCGCTCTCAGGTTCATTGTTAAAGAGGCAGCGAGGCAGTGGAGGAGACGATGACTGAGGTTCAACGCCAGACGTGAGTCAGACGTCAGAACATTATGACTTCATGTAGCTAAAGCAGAGACAGCCATTGTTTCATTTCCCTTCACCTCTTATCTTATCAACAACCTGCACGGACACATTACTTTATGTTTCCATACACACATTAAGATATGTGCTTACTACATACACACTTACAATGTCACACACACTTAGTTATGGACAGTGTTTTAAACAGACCATGGTCCTCAAACAGCCTTCCTTTTGTCTTGAGGGCACTTTTTTAAATGTGCACATGCTTTGCACATTTGCATTAGTCACTTGTTCCCAGCATGGAGTAAATGGTCGTTGATGCATAACAAACCCATCACAGTTATATTCTTAACCACAGCACTTACCCCAACCTAAACCAAAGTCTAGCTTTAACCCTTAACCAAGTCTTAACCTTAACAGCCCTTTGAGGAAGTGAGGACTGGACCGAATCTCACACAGAAATTCAAACTCCTGGTCCCCACAAAGATGGAACAAACACACATTCACTCACACACAGAGGACAGAGGACACCACCTACTGTGAATCTGGAAGATTGTCTCTGCTTGGTGACTCACCGCTCAATACTAAGAGGGAAAACTGTAATTCACTGAAGCAATTTCACCTTCACATGGACACGGTCTGTTTATAGCTGAACGCAGCAAAAAGCCAGGAATATATCAAGGCTTTGGACTTTTCTGTTGAAGCGTGCACTGCCTTTTCTGCAGAGACGGGACTTTGATGTTTCTATTGTTTTTGTACTGTTGTGGGAAATAGTCAGTGACACTTGCTCTTTACTATAGTCTGTGCTTGCTTGTAATGTTGGTAACTTAAAATAACAGTTGCTGGTACTGTACTTATATCTTATATCCTGGTTACTGATTACTAAATGATCACAAACACAGAATTAATTATTTTCTCTCAACACAAGAAAATAATAGCATTCACTGCATGTGCAAGTCTGGCAACCAAACATGCTGTTTGTATTCCTAACCATCTTTAATCTTCTCCACATTTGGGAAATAGGCAGCCAGCAGCTAATCCACATATGTCAGTGCAACGTTCAGCGGTTTTGCGCTTGTTGGTTGTTTCCTGTTTTGGCTCCTTTGTAAACCACAGCCACTGTGTTTGACTGCTGAGACTTGTTCAGGGTCATTCTCAGAAGCATAAGAAATCATTTAAGGAGGAGCAGAACAGGCCGGGGGGGGCGGGGCGGGGGGGGGGGGGGAGTGTTACATCCTAAAGTCAACACGTTAAGAGGGTAATTGAAATAGAGTGTCTGCTTTAACTTGCTCAGGGTTAATGGGTTAGCTAAATGTTAAATAAACACAGCTAAATTACGACACAAATGTTAATGTATTTAGTGCAGTCGCCCGTGGATTCCCACATTCATGCAAATGTCTCACGGCCACGTCTCTGAGCACATGAGTTATGGATGCTCATTTGCAATTCTTACTATGAATCTAAAGACTGTGTGATTCAGTCGCTGAAGTCCTGCTCACATTATTTGGGTTCGGGAAAAGCAAACTACTCTTTTCATAATGGGTAGTTTTGTGAACTTCATTGATTATAACTTTACAAATGTTAGAAACATTATGAAGAGTCAAGGCTTTCCAAACATAAACTAAGTTTGACATCAGTCTCTCTATTGAGACATTTATATGAACTCAACAGTTTATATTTGTTGCCCTATAAAACCTTATGAATGTCATTGTGATTTTACACAAGCTGATGGTTCTCATGGTCTTTTACAGCTACAAAGCCCACAAGGACCCTGCACGCCTCTCCAACCATGTGATAACATTTAAACGCATACAACGCTTGTCAATCAGAAATGAGAAGTCCTGCACAATGCACACTGCACGGTTTGCATCCAAAAGCAATGCAAGTCTATTTTTACTGTGTTGTACATTTGTCTGGGCTGTTCAGGGGCTGGTGACCTGCTTCCTCTGCCAGGATGGCAACACAACTGAATGAGTTACTAATTAGATTAAACATGCATCTTAAAAATGGATTCTGGGTCACATTGGTCACAGTTGTAGGAGGCATAAACAGCTCACCATAGAGTTAGCATACGATTGAAACTGTGTTAATTTTGTAGGGATGAATGATTTATGTAAGGTCTAAGAATATTTTTCTGCAAGGCACTTAAATAAGTAGGTAAACCCAAATTTGTGATTACATTTTTTTTAACAGAGAAGTGCAAAGGACGCATAAACAGAGATATAAGAACTACTGTGTGCTCAGTCAAATACCCTTCACAGTGGCATTATGCAACTAACCAACGTGGAGCAGAGGAGTCAGGAACAACGGACAAGCACCATTCCTTAGATTCCTGAAATAATGCAATGATGGTAAAACTATAACCTATACAATTTTTACTATCTTGTGTCATTTTATAAAGTTTCTGTAAACAATTAACAGACAAGCCCATGTTTAGGGCTGAAACTAAAGATTATTTGGTAATAGAATAATTTACATTTGCTTCAGCCAGTTTCTGCCTGTTTATGGAGGTTAAATAGAAAAATCTTTTGTTTTAACTGCAGGTTTTGGGTGATAAAGACACTAACAACTGTGAAACAAGTCTGATTTAATTCAATTATCTGAAATTATATTTACAGGTACTCTGTTGATCCACCAACAACAATTGAATAAATAATGATCTTCTTCAACTTCAGATTTAATTTTAATTGTTTAAATTGAATAAAAAGACAGGAAGAAAGGAAGAAACATCCCTTCACCGACTGTACATCATTCAGCTTCTGTTAGCTTTATAGAGCTGAAACCGTATGCTCCAGTTTCAGCTCTGTCGCTGAACTGCACTCAGGCCAGAAATAAATCTGTATATGCTATGAAAATAGCAGCACAATCAACCTTTATGTCCCAAAGGTGTTTCTGTATCCTTACTTGATAATAAATCACTGTAATTATCAGGTGAGGTGTTGGTAATGACAGTATGGCCTCAGGTTAGCTGCTAAATATAGACCTATAGCAGAGGTGACCAGTGAAGCATAGAGGGCAGGAGACAATGTTCCCTCAGAGACTGCGAGTTATGTCCTTTCTCTCCTCTCAAGAACATAGAGGCATGTGTGAGCACTCCCCTTTACACTTCTTTTTCTTTCACACACACACGTTTTTACAGAAACACACTTGTATCTTTACATATGCTGCTTACTGTATGTTATACAAATACATTCGTGCCCTCTTCTCTCTCACACACACATTCAGGTAACACACTGTCCTGTCTTGCATAACCCAGTGGGAATGTGTCCACCCATGAGGACAGGTATAAAGTTCCCTCTGATGTACAGGGATGTACACACACACACACAGTTAAACGTAAATGCACAAGCACACACAGTATGCTCATTGAAATACATGGAAATAAACACACAGACACACAGATCCTACAGTATGTCCTTCATTAGCTGTACAGCTCTGGGAGTCCAGGACAGGACAAAGTGAGGAGTGAAGTGACTTTGTGTTGGCAGCATCCCATAGCTGCTCTCTCTGCTGGTCTCTCTCTGATGTCTGCAGATTGGGTAATACTTCTACAGTGTGCCTTTGTTTTCTCTTCTAAATGAACTTGGTTAAATGTTGGGTTTGTCCTAAACATGTGTGATAAACTGAGCATGTCTGACTTCTTTTTAAAGATGTAACTGCATTCACAGATCTCAGCAATGTGCAATGTAATCATATCTGAAGGAAATGATGGCAAATAAACAAAACAGACAAGAAATGTGGTGATGAACAGTTCACCCCTCCATCCAGCTGCTGCTCCCGTGCAGCCTTTTCAGCTTGCAGGTGCCAAACAGACAAACACAGATGCAAAGTTTCATATGCATAATTTATTCTCACTGACATTGTTGATGAACACATAGACGTTATGAAGCCTGGTTCCTCTCTCGGACTGACATACAGATGCACAATAAAAGCAGTGGTACTCAGAGCAGCATTTAGGCCAGTGGCCAGTGGACCTGCAGCATGAACTCTCGCTGTCTGTCACCATTAAATTACTGTTTTGGAAAGGAGTTGTCGGAGCTATAATAATTATAACAATAAAGATCTAAAAGGATATAATAAAGAAACTTAATTTTAGGAGTTGATGATGCCTCTGCACTTTCTGTATGTACAGTATTCAACGCTCTGTTGTAGAAGCTGCCATTACGTTTTGGGATCCCAACTGTTGTGAATGCTAAAACAAGCAAAGTTTGGTCACGTTGTGTTGGATTTACTGTAAAAAGCTGCCAACAAGAAAAGGTAACGTCAGTGACAGTGAAACGTCAAATAATGGTAAATATGCACAGCACATGATTTCTGCTTTTTTCCCCCCGACAGCTCTCATTTGACATCATGACTTCAGGAAGTCAACATATGGCAAAATATGGCAGCTAATCCAGCGTTTGTGGATTAAATATTTATATTTACATTAGGAACGTTCAGCTTCACGTACAAAAGGTATGACATGCTAAATGTTAAGAAATAATAAATCATTACAAACTATCAATGATACGTTGCTGTTTCGAATGCTGCCGCACACACTCATGGCTGCTGGCACAGTTCTGACCGCTGGAGAGGATTTTAAATGGATATCCAGAATAGTATTTCTTGATTTATTGACCACACTTGTGACATTACAGAGAAATGTTTTTTAATTTGTGTCCCTAATATGACAAACAATGTTAGAAGCCAGCGGTGTCGCTTGCATCAAGGAGGAATGTACAAATCTCGTTAGGGAAAATGAAGGTTAGATCTGACAACTTTGATGGAAGTCGAGAACGGCCGTGCTTTGCTATTATCTTTTTAAATACCATGATCTGGAGATCTCGAGTGAATTATTTTGTTATCTCGAGATAACAAAGCTTGTGATAATGGGTTTGTTTATCTCGTAGTCTTCTTAAATGACGAGGACTGATCTGGAAGTTACCTCTAACACAAAGACATAATGAAATTTGTGCCTGTGTTAGACCTTGATTAAAGTAGAGTCTGATGCCGTGATCAATAATGGGTCCTCCTTGATCTGACATTCAGGTGAGTTGCTGCAGCTGTCAAGAGGCCGTATATGCATGCTGGCACGGCACTCCTATATTATTATGTTTAAACTTTTGTTTTATCGTGATAAAACAGGTTGAATTTAAATAAATATGATTGGTTTCAGTTCAACTGCGGTAGCCTTCACCAGCACAAGCATGAAGTTGAAATTCATGGAGGGTGAGAGATGGTTGTCTGGCAATACCGTATCAGTAAAGGTAAATCTATTTCACTGTTTCATCTGTTTGTGATCATAATGTATTGATACATTTATCTTTCAAACTGATCTGAATGCAGTAAAATGCTTTGGTTTAGAGTTTTCTCTGCAATCTCAGTGGACTCAGTTCTAATTATTTAGCTGTCTGTGGTGAAAATGAAAGAAAAAGAAATGACACAAGAGACACTTTTACTCTAAACCTTCTTACTATCACAGTTTACGAGCTGAGGTACATCATAAGGCTTATTTCCTTCAAAAAACTAATAACGGTAAACACATTTCCAACAAGCATTAAAAATGTTTTTGACCAGATTACAATCTTTTTTATTACCCTTCTTCCATTCTTCCATATTCCAAAGTGGAGCATTTGGGTGTCAAACCCGTCTCCTACATCCGCCCTTTGTCCAGTTGGGTGTGAATGCAGTGTCTCCTCTCTGACCACTAGCAATACTCAGACATGCAAAGTGTGGTCTGTTTAAATAATTCCACTTAAATATTCAAGAATGTCTTCCTAGGCATCACAAATGACTCCTGGCACAGTGGAAGAGTCTAAATATCCAAGTCTGATTGTGTTTGAAGACCAGCCGCAGCAGTGACATGACTGTAGGGATGTCAGCTGGTCCGTCGAGCTGTTGGTCCAACTCTGGACTGAAACACCTCAACATCTACTGGATGGATTGGCATGGACATTGGTAGACATTCATGGTCCACTGAGGCTGAATCCTGAGGACTTTGTTGATGCCCTGACTTTGCATATAGCGCCACCAGCAGGTCAAAATGTCCTCTTCACTTCACGAGGATACCTCTAAAGCTAACGAGTGAATCCTTATGAACCTCTACTTTCCTCTGGGGTTAACATGCTAACATTAGCATGCAGTGCAGCTGTGCAGACGCTGGCAAACTACAGCACGAAGTAATGAAAGTTGAACCAACTCTGTCTGAGATGTCGTAAAATAGTCACCGTACAACGGATAACCCCTTTTAAGTTGACATGACCTCGGGTGCCACCCTCAGGCCAATCTTTACAACTGTGTCTCCGCTAGTGGGAACAATAGCAAAGTAGTCTCTCTTCATATAATGTTCACCCAACAATTTAGTTTTCTGGTGTGTCAGCATTTCAATCTTACTGCTACTATTGCTATGTCATCAATCTCATTCCCATCCTGACTTGTTATTGTGTCATTTAGTGGAAGCTGTTACCCCAGCGATCTACAACCTCATAAATGCATCTGATTGCAGCCTGTCAGGCTAGAGGACATCAGACTCCGTCAGTGTTAGGAGCTTCCTCTATATACTGAGCTGAGCAGTTGGGACCTCTTACAATACTCTGTAAGTAGAGGTCACTTCTTAACACTGAGGATGGTCATCTGTAGACACTCCTCCTTGAGAGCCACCAGTTCTGTCTTGTAGCTGCTTGTCTTGCCTCCATCAGCGTACACACAGGCCTGCTTCTTTGCTGACAGCGGCGTCTCCATTGTCACTGAACCAGCATTGAGTATGTCGGCGTGTGATGGTGAGGAAGAGGAGCCTCTGTGGCAAGCTGCCGACAGTAAAGCTGAGAGAGCTCGGCCTACGTCGTGCCTTGCCCCCTCGTTGACGAAACAGTACAAAATGGGGTCAGCAACACAGTTGAGGCTGGTCAGCGCCAAAGATACATGGTACGCTGCAAACAAGCTCTCCTCTGAGCCGCAGTCACATGGCTTCCTTAGAAACATGACACTCCGCACCAGGAGAAGGATGTGGTACGGTCCAAAGCAGAGCAAAACAATCAGGATCAGACTCAATGCCAGCCGCTGAATTTTGGCCTTTTCCTGACGCTCTGTTGAGACGTTGCAGCGCACCGCTGCCAGGATCCCACGGTAGGCGACAAGCATGGCTGTCCATGGAGCGAGGAAGCCCAGAAATGTCCTGTAGAGGTTCATCCCTGCCACCCAATCCTGCATGGGATACTTTTCAAAGCAGAAGGTGTGGTTGAACCGGTCCTGGAAGAGCTCGTCGTGGAAGAGAGGAGCGGAGTTGGCCACGATCTCAATGATCCACACCATGGCACTGACCAGCACAGCTGCAGGAAGTTCAGGAGAGGAGAGAGAAACATTTGACTTTGGCGTAACTTTAATTCCTCTTGCCTGTGTGAATACTGTAGTGTATATAAAGAAGAGTGATCTTGGTATTACAGATATATAAACACAGCTAAGAGAGAGTCCTCAGACTTCAGAGTCAGTGATCTTTATTTCAAACAGTGGCCTGAATACCATCTGTTTTGAAATGTTATGCATGAGGATACAGTCCTTTATGAGATGGTATTTCAGAGCCTTGCTGTCACGCATATGAAGAGTTTCCATCCAAAATACTTTTCCAATTGGGGTAAAAAATAGTTTCCCAAATGTCATCATTGTGCATTCCTAGAAAAGTTATGGTGGGGTCTCGTTTATGAACTGGACTATGGGTATGTGTCATCACATTTTATTAAAAGTAATGACTTTAGCAGACATCCTCATTTAATTAGTTATTTATTAAACTTAATTTGACATGGAAGTGATCTTATCTCTACAAAAGGGAATTTCCTGTTATGTCAGGGAATGGCAGATTTGAAGACGCACATCGGCAGCGGCACAGTTTGGGGAACTAATCATGAAATGCAATATCTATATTTGAAAGTGCTGACCCCTGTTTTCACCCTGTTTTTATTTTCTGTTCCACCCAATAAACGTTTTATTGTGGATTCATTCATCTGAAGTGCCAATGACACCATTACACTTCTGTAACCACGCTTATAAGATGTTTAATTCAAACCATAGCAGTACTCTTAATATAACATTTGAATATAAATTCAAAAACTATTTTATGAATCAACCTGAAACTTATCTTTAAAAGTACTATAATTAGTTTTTATATGAATTTGATACATTATTTCAGAAAAGTCGTCCATTCTTAAGCCTACCTGTTTTGATTCGTCGAACCTTGGCA
The DNA here is from genome assembly GCA_036024295.1 of Nannoperca obscura. Taxonomy (NCBI): domain Eukaryota; kingdom Metazoa; phylum Chordata; class Actinopteri; order Centrarchiformes; family Percichthyidae; genus Nannoperca; species Nannoperca obscura. The sequence goes on from JAVQJL010002135.1 coordinate 27,162, forward strand.
AAGCGCAGGGGGTATGCCACAGCCAGGTACCTGTCCAGCGAGATACAGCAGAGGAAGGCGATGCTGACGTAGATATTAGTGTAGAAGATGAAGCCGAACAGCTTGCAGCTCTCCTGACCGTGGATCCAGTCATCGTGCTGTAGGAAGTAGTCGATCCACAGAGGAAGAGTGGTGATGTAGAGGAGGTCGGCCACTGACAGGTTGATCAGGTAAATGCCGAGCTCATTGCGTTGGCGTACCTGGAGGGAGGAGTGCGTTTAAGGAAAGGAGAGAGTGGAGAGGAAGGAGGGAAGAAAGGATAGGGAGGAGAAAAGAGAAAATGGATGTAGACAGAAACACGTGCAGTGAGAGTGCGTCTGTGGTTTTCAAATCCAACAGTCAGAGGAAAGATAATGAGGCAAATGGTGGCAATGTTTCCTGTTTATGCAAACTTGAGAGAAAATAAAATGCAAATAATGATGTGTATTTCCATCAGCTGCAAATCATTTGGCTTCCTGAAAAGTCAAAACATGGAACAAATGCAAAGTCTTGCAGTCAAAGACTGATTAGATCTGAATGTATTGTTGTTGTTTATGCAAATACAAAGAAGTGAACTTAAAATGCTGCAAATCAAGGACGTTCAGCCACAACAAGGGCTTGTAAATGAGAGAGAGATAGGTGGACAAATATTTGAGTGTCCACTGTACGGCTTTATTAAGCTTTTTCTCATTTAATTTGTGAGGAGACAGCTCTGTTTGCCTTCAGTATTGATGTTACAATGTTAATATTTAGGCAGAACCACCCTGAAAAATAAACAGCCTCCAAAGTATGCTCATGTTTTGGATTCAGTTCAGGTGTTGAAGAGCGCGGCTCTCTGCAGTGCAGTTAATGCTGCCAGGCACGGAAAAGTGTTTGGGAGCTACGATAATCACAATGTCGCAGTGACACAGCGCACCTGTGCTCCTTCAAGTCGTGCTGCGTCAGTGCCGGGGCTCCGAATCAGTGTGAAACGTTGGAGAAGTGGCCTCGATGCAGAGATGGAAGCAAAACAATAATCCAATCTTACTTTTAATGACGTTTTTGCTTGAAAAAAAATACGAGTTAGTGAACTCTCTTGATTGAAAAGTCAATAATAATTCTTCCTGCTGCTGCCAAAGCAAACTGACAGTCTGTGGGAAACACTGGAAGTGGTTGACGCTGTATGGGAAAACATCACCACTGCTCTGTTGACTGCATGTCGAGCAGTGTCACACATGTTACAAGGAAAATCGTTCTTACACAGTGAAAACGTGACCATGTTATCTATTTCTCTATAGTAACTGCAATCAGTTAGAAAACTCAGGACATGACTTTCCTTCTTCTTTTATTCATTTACAGAAAACTAAATGTTAAGGCAGCAGCCAGCCCACACACTGACCATCAACAGCTGCTGTGAGTGTCTCTGCAACCACACACAAAAAGTTAAAATTATAAATCACTTCCTTTCGTTCACTTCTGTATTATAACTTGCACACTGTACATTTGTCCATGTGCACTGACTGTGTCGTTTGTTTGTTTGTTTGTTTGTTGATCTTTTTGAGAAGGTAATCAATCACATCACTGATCATAATGCCATGATATTGTGCTTCTGACTGTCTTGAATGAGTATTGGGGCGACAGAGTTTTTACACTGCTGGTGCATGTGGCCCTGGAGTAATCAGAATAATCAGTCTGTTCGAATGGTTTCATTCCTTTCAGCACAAATAAAGATATTTTCACTTTCAATCCCAAGAATTGATTCTGCTTACTAAATTTAAACCATTTTGCATCCCATATTAAGCTTTTTAACAACAATCTAAAATACATCACATTTATTCATTTAAATGCCTCAATGAAAATCAGCAAGTAGTAAGATTCATTCTTAGCTTTTCTAATGAATTCATTTCAAAACAAACCAGCTAACAGAACCCAACCCAAGTTTGACACCACTATATTACATTAACACGTTACTGGTCCACACTGGTGGCAGCCTGTGTGTGTGTGTGTGTGTGTGTGTGTGTCTCCTCCTTACCTGCATGTAGGCAGCCCACAGGGCCATGCAGTTAGTGGGCAGCCCCAGGATGATGACTACGATGTAGAGTGTGGGCTGGAAGAACTGGTCCACCTTACTGTCCACCTCACAGAACGAGATGTTGCACATTGTCCTATGTGGAACGCCCTGGGTGTGTTTGTGTGTGTGCAGGAGTGTGACGTGCTTTCGGCTACTCTCAGCTCTGAGTGTCCGTCTGTAGTTTCACTATATTCCAGCTCCAGCAGTTTGACAGTGACATGCCGACTCTGGCGTCCTGCTCGGCTACTACACGGTTGTCCAACATGGAGCAACAAAAGAAAACACAACTGTCATTTCCAGGGCATTTCATGGTTCCTGTTTAAAACACTGTCCTCCTCGCCCGGGGGCTTTGGTGGGTCATAATCTTCTCTCAGAACCAACCCCCACTTCCTTTAGCATGGAGGAAAAGAGGTGAAGAAAGGACGGAGCGAGTGAGCTGCCTTATCGCCGCTGCGCCAGGCCTCCTGCGCCTGGACAGGGCCTCATCAATCTTTTAGAGATTGCAGGCCTGCCAGGTCCACTGTGAGAGGGAGAGGTTGAGCATCAGTGTGTGTGTCGATGCGTCTCAAGGTCCTGGTGACACACTAAACTCCTCTGGGATGCTCCCGCTAAAACTCAGGAATGACTTTACAGAGCTTCACCACTGGAGCCGACAGGCCGTAAAAATGGACTCTGGACTCCTGAACATCTGCGAGAGAGAGAGAGAGAGAGAGAGAGAGAAAGAGAGAGAGAGAGAGAGAGAGACACATGTCATGCTTTATAATTAAACGTCCTACAACACAGAAAAAAGAAAGTTGGAAATCCGTTCATGATGTACCTAAGATAATAAGACTGCATCTTTCAGTAAATGAGATAAAGAGGAAAACAGAAAAAACATCTTAAAGTTTTATTTTGTATTAATTAATTAACAAACAGAAACTTTGACAATGATTACTGTGCAATCCTGGCTATTTAATCTTTAAAAGCAACTCTTTGAACCTATATTATCGCTAGTAATTGTCCGACAGCATCATATAGCCTATATTCTGTACGAGCTGCTTCCAGCTCCTTACTAAAGATTAATTATTCAACAGTTTTAGTATCTTAGGAAACTAGAATTGAAAAGGTTCTTTGGGGTTGCCTGCTTGCCTTGCCAGACTGCAAGCTGTCGTTACACTACAAGCATTACACTTTGTGTTTCAGGCTCATTTCCTGTATTTACATTTAGTTTGCATATGCTTTGAATGCACTACGGTTTCTTGTCACAAGACTTGTCACAAACCACTTAAAAGGGCATTTCTTCAATGTATTGATTTCTGCTGCCGGTGGACTGAGGTACAGTAGAAATGGAAGAAAGGGGCACAGGAGGGGTGACATTAGTGGGGTGATGACACTACAGAGACTTTCAATATCTGGTGCATCGCTCAGGCACACAAACACCTTGCTCACAGTGCAAACAGAGAGTCCAGGACATATAATAGGCATTATGTAAGCCTTCATGTAAACTGAATATACATGTACAGGAGATAGAGTGAGAACACCGTGGGAGCTCAGTTTCTTTTTCACTCCTCGACTTCCCCTTTCTCCCTCCCCCACCCCCCCGAGCTCAGCTTCGGTTTATACATCTTGGACTTCCTTAATATTTTAGCATACGGCTGATATGAAGCCACATATGCTTTCAATCACTTTGCTTAAATATGTTGTTAAGCACTGTGAACGACCTTCCTCCAGAGTTTATGTATCTTTCAACTTCTTTTCATTCCTCTGAAGTGGATGAAACTGGATGTTGGTGCAACTTTTACACATTTACCACAGAAAAGCTTGAATATGAGTTAAGAAATGTAATCACATGTCATTCAGCCCTGTCTCCACCCACCAGAGCCAGGATCACCGGAAGTTCATCCTCCGAGATCATGAATGTGCTCAATACATTTAATGGCAAAATGATGCTTTTGTGACCTTATGGTGGCACTAGAGCCTCCTTTGGAGACCGTGAACATACACAAAAGATTTTATGGAAATCTGATGTAAGAAAAGACTGAAAGAAAAAGAAAGAAGAAAAAACCAGAGGAACTTTCTGAGAAAGAACGTGTAGTACATTAACAACATCATTAAAACAATGTCTCTCTGCTCCACCCTGCAGTCACAGCCATCAAGAAACTGAGATCCCATCTGTTACCACAGAGCACGACAGAGCGACCTCACTTCCTCATTAGATAGAAACAGCAGGGTAACCACCGCCGATCAACCTTATCACTTAAAGTCTGCTCGCTGTGTGTGAGGCCAGGGTGGGAGTGTGTCTTTGTGCACCATGGGAAATTTCTGATTAAATACCAACTGTAAGATGCAGCAGCTACAGAGAAGGAGTTTGGGGCGTCGTGTCGGACCTCATTTACCGAAGCAATATGACAAACACAGAGCGACCCGGGTTTGTCTCCAAGCGTGTGGCAAACATCACTTTGTCCAGCCTGTCAACAGAAATGTGGTTTGTTCTGTCAATTACAGATGTTTATCAGGCAGAGTTTGCATGCGAAGGCCACACACACACACACACACAGGAGTTTGTCCTCTACACTGTCAGGTCATTTAGCAGCAGCTGATGGGTTTCTGACACAGGTTGTTGAATAGAGTCCTGATGCTCGGACTGGTATGTCACACACCTGCAGTGTGGTGACTGTATGCACTCACTGCGTTGGCCTCTTTAACTGAACTGCATGCATGCAATAAAATAAATCTTCAGTGTCAGCAAACATTTCTTCTTAAAGTTTTTGAGCATTAGTAGCGCTACAGAGCAGTGTTTTTTGTTTTGTTTGCATTGTGCACGAGCATGTGGGCGGCACAATTCATATCCTTCCAACGGTCTCACACTTTAACACTGATGGAAAGTTAAAGGCAGTAACGCACCAACACAATGCACCAATAAATACAGTCAAGAAGAAGCACGCGAGCATGGATGTAAACAATGCACGATTCAAATGTTTTAATCAGCTTTACACGTTCATGAGGAAGAAAATGCAGTCAGCACACAGTGAGTTTGGTGAGTAACACTGAATGTAAACAAAACGTTTGTTTGTTTATATGAAAACTTTAAAAAGTCATAGTCATCTTACTAATAAATACCCGAACCTTTCACGTATTTCTGTTTGATGCTTTCTGCTGCTCACTCAGATGCTTTATTGCAGCCTTTGCCTACAATTATTTCATTACTGTTTTATTATGACTTTAAAATCATTGCGTCTCAACACCTTAGTGCTTACAATCACACTGAATGCATGAATCGTCACCCGTCACATTGCCCGCATACAAACCCTCACTGCAGGACTGTTATCTCTGTGAGTCTTCATGCTTCAGCCAACTTAAACCTGTAAATGTCACTCATGCCATACAAGCTGTATTTGTGCTAGAAGGCTTAGTTTCTGGTGACAGTGTTCATCAGTAAGTGTCTTCATAGTGACAGTGGGTCTGATGTAAGCAGCCCAAACCTGGCAGTCTACATTTACTGTTAAACAGGAACAAAGTTTAGTAAAGACGTCAAACATCATCATCCCTTGCTTGTGAACATATCTGTCCTCCAGATCTTTTCTCATTCCACTTCTCTCTCACCTCCACCTTTTCTCCCTTTGTCTTTCACCTGCGCGGCCCATTTTCTCTCTACACTCTCGGCCACGCACACACTGATGTGCATGCGTGCGACCAGTCGCGTGTGATGACAGAGATCACACCATCAGGTTACAAGCAGGAGTGTGTGTGTGTGTGTGTGTGTGTGTGTGTGTGTGTGTGTGTGTGAGAGAGAGAGAGAGAGAGAGAGAGACTGTAGCTGCCACCCACGTGTTGTTTTTCGTTTAGTATTTTTGACACTGGTCAACCAGCTGGATGGCTCCTGATGGACATTTCACCGGAGGAACTGAGCCTTTTTTTAAGTATTCATTATAAAAGTCATTTAAAATGGGTCATCTTTAGATATTTTACAAAATGCTGTAGTGTTGTACTGCAATGTCAACTGTTCTTCAGGCAGATTAGTTTTTGCTTTGTTTCTGTATTACTGTGAGGAAAAAGTACAGTCCTGCAAGGATGTTCTGTAACTGAAGGTTTGAGGCCACAGTTCACTGCTGGAAACTGGTTCAAGAGGTTTATTAGTAATTAGTAATTAGGGATATGTGTGTGTGTGTGTGTGTGTGTACAATGGAGGCCTATATCAACCTGTTTTGCAGCGTCCGGTGCAACACAGCAGCGTCTGATCTGCTGCCAGAAGAGATTAGGTCAAGGCAGCCAGAAGACGTCATGCTGGCTGTCAGGACACACACACACACACACTTTCCCAACGTACCATTCACAGACAGGTGTTTTCTCTCTCATATACAAACACACATACACGCTCTACACACAATAAGCTACAGGACACAAATACGGTACTTCTCTCACTTTCACTCCCCCCATTATTCCGACATGTGGCCTTCATGCTGTTGATCCAGGTACCTAAACTCAGAATATCACAGAGCAACGAGGAACATTAAACAAACAAAAAAAGAGATAAGACACGCAAGCCAAACAGTCGAAGATGCTTGAAAGACTTTCTGTTGCACGTTTGAGCAGCACATCAAGTCAAAGTGGAGCTGTTAACCTCATCGTAAGGTCTGAGTCAAAGTCGTTCAAGTTGTGGTTTGATAAGGTTGAGTTGGACAACAGCACCACATGGAAACATACTGTACTTTAACTTTGACTAAAAGATCAAATAAAACGTTTTGTTATGTTACTTCTGTGTCAGGTTTGGATCAGCAGGCAAAGCTCTGACGTGAGATTTAACAGGATTTATTGGCACGACTTTTGACGTTCGTTGCCAAAGCACAATTAAATTTATGGAAGAAAAAAAGTTAAGGAATGACATGAAGAAAAATTATGTGAATACCAATATTATTATGTTATATTATTATACAAGAAATACTAGTAATCAAGTTAGTATTGGTAGGGATAATGCAAGACATCCATTACAACACACTTTGTGATTTGATTTGGGAATTTGCTAAATGTCAGTGAGAGTTGTGAAAAGTCTTGATGTACCAACCTGTGTGTGTCTCTCTGTGTGTGTGTATGTGTGTGTGTGGGGGGGAGGCAGTAACTGCGTGGCTGTTTGCCAGACATTCCTGCTGACAGTCAAATAGTGGAAAAAGGAAGACAGTAATGCTACACTATCAAACACGTCAACACACCTCTCATGCTTCACAAAAGAACTCTTACACACACACACACACACACACACACACACACACACACACACACACACTGTACTACCCTCAAATCTCAAAACAATGATTATCTTTCATGGACACTAAAACGTTTTAGGACACAAACGGTCGACTCTGAAGTCATGGGAGTTTGAAGGAATGTTTCTCTCATTAAAAGCTGCACATCTGTTTTGTGTCGCCATCTTTACCAGGAGCAGTTCAGTTTAGTGTATTGTTGATATTTGAAAGCTGGAGGCCAAACGATCTGTGCTATTTCTTTAACCTTGTGACCAAGTCTCATTAACAACATCAGTGACATCTGAGGGCCGACCCCCATCACGCCTACACAAACCACAGTGGAAGCCTTTCCTTTCCTGAACTTCAGATCACACGAGCCTTTTATCACTGTTTCAGAAATACTCTCCGTCCATACTACACACCTGGAAGCACAGATCATCATTGACGTGTACTGGGCATGCACGTGTCGGTGTAAACAGGAAGCAGATTGTCTACTCTGCAGTTGGTTGCAGGAAATATTGCTTGGACCGACGACGAGGTGGAACTGTTCTCCATGTTAAATTAACTGCTGGTCATCAAGGTTGATGTTGTTTGTTTTTGTCTGGGAAAGGGTCATGTGATCGTCCTGACGAGTCAGGAAGTGAATGGGGGTGTCTGCATCATCGTTTTAAAACGTCTCTGTCTCAACAAAAATGTGTGCATTAGTGTGGATGTAGCTTCAGGATAAGAACTCAGTCGACAGGACAGCTGATGTCAGCAGGTCCACCACACTGTAACCTGCTTTCTATCAACAGTACTGTGGTACAGATGACGTCAAATGTTCTCTGAGCTCTCCCCCAATCAGATTCTGATCAGTTAATTCAATTCAAACCAAGATGCTTTGGTTTCACTTTGATGGTGACCTTCCTCCAACACTGACACTGTACAATCACAGTGCTCGCTGTGTAAGCATCTGAATAAACTGCTTCACACTGTGACATGAGTGCATCTTATATATGCTGTTTAATTCAAAGCGCTCAGTCAGCACTAAATTAAACCTCTTCTGGGACTAATCCAACATTCATTCATGGAACTGCAGTGTTTTAGTAGCCTTTTCCTTTTTCTTATAAAATATTTTTTATTTTGTACTTTTCCAATTACATTTTCCATTAAAGATGTAAATTTGATGATTTTCATGTTGCTTCTTATTGAGTTTCTCATTTTAATTTAAGCTTCTCCATTTTACATTTCACTGTCTGTTTCAAATTGCCATTTCAATATGTAATTACCTTTGTGAGTTTTCTTTTTCTAGTTAACATGTTAATGTGGTCTTATTATAAAATAGTTTTAATTTTAATTCTTCACGTTTTTAGTGTTTTAAAATGATCAACACAGTCAGGTACCTCGAATGTTAATCCATTTGTTTTGCACATGAAAATAATGCAAATATGCTTCACAGTTAAATGAATTTCCTTTTTTGGATTCTGTCAATTCAAATAATTCAGTGCGACGTTGGATTTACCCAGCTGAGCCTCCCAGGGATTTATTCAAACTGTTTGCTGATGATTGTAGTACTGTAAAGACATAGTAAGAGTTTTTAATGTTCAGAAAGGAGGGCCATTTCACCGACTCTCCTGGGGACTCAAACTGGCAAACCTATGGTCACAAATGTGCTTTCCTTGGGATGCGTCTGCTGACACTCAAGCATTTTTCAAAAAGAATAAAAGAAAAAGATCTTCTGGGTATACTGAGCATTTGAGGTGGAATTTGAATGTCCGGGGGAATTGGAGGAAATCAGGAGAATGTTTTGTACAGAAACAAAGACCCCAGGGTGAGGGCTGCTCCCAAAGCATCATATTTCCGTGACTAAAATCTCTGCCAAAGAGATTTCCAGTGTACAGGTTTTCACACGAATCACACATAAAAGAGTTTTAAAGCGAACTTGTTCTGTTAGAGTCAAACATGTGTTTGTAATTCCAGGCTGTGAGCTGCAGTTTGTCATGCTGGCATGTGCGACTGATTATTCCTTTTTATGCAACACTGGGTGCAGATTTCACAACCTGCATTCAGAGCGTTCACATCTTTGCATAAAATTGGCATATTTATTGATGTGCGCTGTCAGGGACAATGAACACAGTCCGGTCTACTTTCACCCTCATCCATCATATGCTCAGTTGATGATATTATCGAAGGAAAATCTAAAATAAAAGTGCAGCTTTGTAACATTTTTAAACCAACATTTTTAAACCAGGTCGAGAGTGTCCCACTCTCGATCTGGTTTAAAAAATGATATTAAATCAGCTTCTGAGGAGATAATGTGTTGTTGTGTTCCTCGTGGTCCAACAGCGACAGTTTGGCTAATGGAGGAAGGGGGTGGACGTGGATGTTAGCATCAGCAGCCCGCCCCTGACAGCTACCAAGGGATGCAGCCGCCTCCACAGCTCTCACTGAATGCACATATGGATTGAAGGATAGATCCTCTTCAGTGTTTGTTCTCTGTTCATCATGGCTCAGCTGGACAATCATGAACAGCCACATGTTCTGTATTGTGATTCAAATAACATGTAGTGGGCCAACATGCCATGGAAGCTTTTCGGCTACAGATACAACGACGGACGAAGCAGCTTCAAGTTGTATCATGTTCTGCTTTTGCTTTACACATGTAACTACAGCCCAAAGTATCTATCTATACATTACTATCCTCCTACACATGTATTGTGTTTGTGTTGGTCTGTATAAACATAAAACATGTCTGAGCGCTGCTGTGTCCCTGTGCAGGTCCATAGCTAATGAAATATTTGCAATATGATATGTTACTGATTGTGACAGTCTGGCCAATGAAATTTGAGCAGGGTCTGTCACCAGTGGTGCTCAGTTGTATCTGCTGCTACTTTTACTCCAGTCATTTACCAATTCAGTTAAGTAAGGAATGATTGATGAAGGTTCAGCTTACATGTAGTTTGGCTTTTACACTGTCACACTTTCTCTCCTGTTTGCTCTCTCTCTCTCTCTCTCTCTCTCTCTGTCTCTCTCTCTCTCTCTCTAAAACAACGTTCCCATCTCAGGATAGTTATTGTGCAATGGCTTTTTTTTGATGGGGAAGTAAAGAGTGAGATTCTGCCCAAATGAAAACACGTGACTTTTAAACATGTCAACACTGCATCATCAGCAATGTTGCAGCTTTGTTGCACGTCGCTTGCTTTTTTTTTTTTTTTTGCAAAATTGCGTCAGCCAGAATCCATGACGTATATTCCCCTTGTGTTGTATGTTACAGCTGCAGCCACATTGAGAGAATTTGGTCATAAATTTCTGACACTGTCAGAATTTAAATGGCTGTCAAAGCTTTAAATCAACTGTCAGTGGACCATCACTTAGATTAATGACCACATTTGTCACAACTGTCAACTTTTACCACCCAAAGTCACACAGTGTATAAGGTCCTGGACCTGTTGTCCAGCATGCCCACTATTCCTGTACCAAGAATAAAGTCAAACTAACAGCAAGTCAGAAAACTGTGAAACTGGCGCAGAAGAGGGAAATCCTTCTGTGTATCTCTGTGTGATAAAAAAGCAGCTCATCCAGGAAAAAGCTATGCCATCCTCTGTGCATCATCATGGAAACAAGTCCCAGAATCTCCCCTATCAAACAGGTCCTCCATCAGGTGCACCTGCTCTTCTAACCCACTGGTTGAACAGTATATTTAACCATTACTTCCACACAGTCAGTTGCAACCTCCCAGACTTCCCTAATGGCGCCAGACGTGTTTGTTATGAGAGAAAACCAGAAAACCAGCAGCACACAGCTACAGTAGCTGTGGTTTATGGGAAAAATCCAGGTGATTAACTACAGTACGCATGTTTTTAATCAGCCACATCAATGACGGTGCTCTTAAAACACAGATCTTGGCTCTCACTTTGTATGATACCAGCTTTTCACTTTATGAAAAAGAAAACATCACTTTAACAGCTTTACAACAGACTTTGCCACATGGCTACGTCCGACACAACAGTAAAGATAACGAGATGAGATTAGATTAGATAAAATGTTAACGATCCCTGTGGGAATACTGAGCAGCTACAGCCACTCATGCTGCTATAATACAGCACTGACAACTACCAAATATTCTATCACAAATGGTTGATTTGCTCAGTAGTAAGCTCATCAGATCCACTTAGCTTAACCTAATGAAGTCTGCAATAACTCCTTCCTTCATATTGACTGTTTCAGAGAGGTGTCATTTTGGAGGCTGCAGTTTGTATTGCTGTTGAATTGTATTGTTATACTGAAGGCTGTTTCTGATATTTTGTCCAACACTTTTTTACCTGCCATGCTGCAGGATGCATGCTCAACACTGTCACCAAAACTGCAAGTTGGTCACACCCACCCAGCTTGGATCTCAGGTTTGTATTGGTGTCAAGTTTCATGAAATTAGATACGTTATAATGTAAAACACGGTTTGGCTGCCAGCAGCGTCAGAGACAGCAGTTGGTCTGCGTCTGCTGTCCTCAGACAGGCGTCCCAGAGGGCCCTGATGGTCACAATGAGTTGTAAACAGGAGGGAGGACGGCTCAGTGTCAGCTCCCATAAGTGTGGTGGGAAAAGCCCCGGCATCATCCTGTCGAACCCCGCAACAATAAACACAGCAGGAGAGGAGAGGAGGCAAGGAGAGGAGAGAGGAAGCGAGGAGAGGAGAGGAGAAAGGAAACAAAGAGATAACAGGAGAGGAGACAAGGAAAGAAGATGAGAAACAAGGAGAGAAGTGAGGAAACAAAGAGAGGAGAGGAGACATGAGCATTTACCCTGTCCGTGTGTGTGTGTGTGTGTGAGCTCTTGTACTTCTATCTTTACGAGAACAAATTAGAGATTTAAAGCTTTAGAGATAAAACATTTTGTCCAGTTGTCACTTCTTCAAAGGGCTGCTGGAGGGTTGAGCCTGTGTTTTTGGATTAAAGGAATAGATAGAAACAGATACTTTATTGATCCTGAGGGAAATTTAGGAATAGTTTGACATTTGGGAGATCCGCTTATTTGCTTAGTTGCAAAGAGTTGGATTAGAGGATCAATACCACAAAATTGTGATCATTTTAGGAAGGACTCTCTTCACAGCCAGTATAGAGTGGAGTAATTATTACAGCTCTTTGTTTTAGTGTTTGGGGCTTCGAAAGGTGTTCTCACCAGGAGGCTGTAGAAGAAAAACCATCTCTCTTTAAACACTTTCTAATGTGGTCGGACAAGACATCACTCGTACTAGTTCTGATGGAGTATAACCGGCCCTTACTCTACAGCTGCTGAAAACTAGCAGGATGTTCTTTACAATATATATAAGCCTGCAGTCTTAGGACAAAGGCATTATGGTGGAATATGATGTCCAAACCAGAGCAATATGTGAAACTGATTTTTTTTTTTTTTAAACAGTGATAAGAGGAAGAGAAAGAAGAAGAGACAAGTAGAGATCAAACAGGAAGTCAGTGCTTAAAAAGAGAATGTGTTTCTTCATTAATTATAGCAATGTCAATATCAAGAAATGTGAAATGTAATTAGAGGATGAGGGACTGCAGGAGGAGGGAGAAAAGGACGAGAGATGATCGAAGAAGAATGATGATGAAGGGAAAGGAAGAGGTGGTAGAAGATGAGGAGGATAAGAAGAAAAACGAAGTGGAAAAATGAGGAAAGGTGGAGGATTGATGAGAGTAGGTGGAGGAAAGGCAGGACAGAGGAGGTGAAGTCGCTCCCGTCTATTCTCTGTTACAGTCAGCAAACAGAGAGGTCACCTGAGGTTTGTTTACATGTAGAGACACAAAAAACTCAAAGTCAAACACAGGAAATACTGGATGTGTTTCAACTAAGTGTTGTAACAGTAAGATGCATTCAAATGAAAGTGAGAGATATCACAAGTCATTATTAAAATGATTCTTTCTCTCTGTGGGATGTTTTATAAGCAGAAGTTAGTTATATCTTAAAGGATATTTCCGGTTTACTACAACTTAGCTCTTGTGGCGACATCACCAAAAAGAAGTCAGACAGGGCAAGAAACACAAGCACAGACCATCTCATGAGTTGTAAGCAAATCCCTGGCAATCAAACTGGCCGGGGGAGGGGGGACGGGGGTGCGAGTAGGTGGATGAACACTGTTTTCTTGTGCAATGAGGGAAAACAAAAGTTTTTGGTTTTACCTCCAAATAAAGTGATTTAGATAATCTGGTTAAAATGTCAGCTTGTTTACAACCCAAATGTTCTGCTCATGTTCTTTGCCTCGTCGGACTTCCCAGATCACAACCATTACTTCTGTGAGTGCAATGCTCACATGACGAGAGACATGATGAGATGCCGGTTGTAAAATCCAGAATTATGCTTTAAACCTGCCATGTACTGCACCATGTGTCGCTTTACATGAAAGTCCAACCCTGTCTCATTCCCAGAAGTGCCAGAATACTGTTGAGATGTGTAGAACCCGTTCTGAATTTATCATCTCATTTTTTGGTTCAATGGGTTCTGATGAAAAAAGTAGGCACATTTCTTCCCGGTGCTCACGATATAGACATTTTACTTAGCATTCAGGCTTGTAATTAAAATTCTATTTATAAGAAATAATGTCCCTGGTCGGGTTACACCTCAGTAGGCGAAACGCTTGGTTCATGCACAGCAGCCTCCAGATGGCTGATGCTGGTTGTTTGTGTTTTATTTTCCTCCTGCAGGGCTCGTGGGAGTCTGCACTGCTTTAGCACTTCTTACTCTAATTCCCCTGATAAGTGTAATAAAACAGCGCACCAATAAACACCTGCAGCTGTGAGCTCCTTCCAAACACCTTACTATAATATGTTCGACTGTATTTTGTTGTCACATTAAACTTGTTAATGTGAAAGAGATCCTGTCTGACTCTGTTCCAGTGATGTTACTGCAGATATGTTGCAGTTGAGTTTATGTTCCAGCTCTTAAGAAATGTCATTGTTGTGAAGAATCCTGCCAAACCAGTTATGTGACAGCGACATTTTACTATTTAATCTTAAAATAACAGCTTCAGAATCATTTTGATGGTACACTGATTTGTAATAGGGAGAATGCAGCTTCTTTCATTCCCCTGCACGCCTGTTCTTCTGCTATGTAACTGCGAGAAGTCCGTAACGCTTTACTGCACTGCGTCACACGTGAGTTTAGCTCTGTATTGTCAGTACGGACATCATGGCAGAGGCAAAGAGACCAAGAGGACGTTGACGAAGGAAGTTAAGAAGAGAAAAAGACTGAGCTAGAGGTCGGACAAGAGTACATTTATATCAGTTGATAAAGCTGGATAAATGAAAAAGGGCATGTTTCACTCAAACACATCATCAGCACCAAAGTGCACCCTGCGGCCTCAGATTTCATGCATTATAGTTCACTAAACCGATCTATTGTGAGTTTGTGTGTGTGCTGTTTGTTGCCCTTCGGCAGCAGCTCGTCTGGTGCCTGAAAAAGAGATATTCCTGTGATAGTCACTGTTCAGTATGCCAGCATAAACACAACATCTGTGGCGAGCTCAGACATACTGTATCTGCTGTGTCACATGGAAGCAGGCCAGAGGCTGGAACACCAGCACTCATGTTACAAATGAGCGGATGTGGCATGACTGCAGCTACATGGGTCGCTGACGACGCCACCGGCTGCAGGCCTCAGCCAGCTGTAAAGCATTTCACAAATCTGATTTAGACATGAAATTAGCCTTATGTCTGTTATGTTATATGGTGATACAGTAAAATGCTACTGCTGCCCCCACTATCAGTCCAAGCTAAACTTTAAACATTAAAGTCATGCTCTATTACACTGTAATACCACCACCATTCATCATGTAGTCTTCCTCAGAGTATGAAAAACACAACACGTGTCATATCCCTGCCCTTCTCCTTAGGTTATGTTTTCTGTGTCGTTCATTCCTTGACACACATTTTATTGTGTTTCCTGTCAGTGGGACTGTTTGCCCCCGCCCTGTCTAGTTTCACCTGTCCCTCATCACCCTTCCCTCCCTCGAGCATTTAGCATTTAGTGTTCCCCTCTCTCAGTATCAGTTTTTCGTTGTTGTTCTAGTGTTCTTCTTACTGTTTAGTGTTTCTGTTTTTTTGATCACCTGCTTCCATGATAAAACCACTGGCACTTAAACTACTGCTTCTACTAATACTATTATCTAATCATCTATTTTACACATGAATCCTTTTCCGATTGGCCTGAATTAAATAAAAAATAGTGCAAAGAAAGTGTAAAGGCATGATATTCAATGGTTTCTCTTGTGAGTGCTAGATTTCAAGGGGTCATGAAAGTCACAAGCTTTCATCAGTATCCAATTCTTTAATATCTCCTCCATCCTTCAGCAGTACACCCTGTGGACAGGTTGTTCTTTTTGAAAATGACTATGACCATAAGAGCGAGAGTGTGACCTAGTGATGCATATATTGTTGCTCATATTCATGTAGGTTTTAGAAGTTTGTGAAAGTTCTACATAGTGCCAGTGTACTATGTGCAGAACAGTTACGTTTTCCTGAAGGAGTCTGCAGAGGTTTCTGAGAGAAGCTCGAGAAGCCTGGCTGCAGTCCCACTGAGCTTCAACATATTCCACAGATTTCTAATCACACAGTGTGCTGATGATATAATTTGCTACAGTTTCCATGATCTGTCCTGCACCTTATTTAAATTGTTACTCTGTTACAGGCAGTGCTGACAGGCAGTTGTCACCAGCAGTGCGGCTGCCGCCCTGGGTCACAGTTATTACAACGATCCATCAAAGGTCTAATCCTTTTACAGGTGAGTCACAACACACGGTGACTTCAGATTAGATAACAGTGAAGATGATTGAGTATATCTGGACCAAACAACCAGACTGTATTATTAAAATGGCTCAGCCTCCAGCAAGGTAATCAGTTTTTGTAATATCTTTGGAGTGAAATGCACTACTATGGCATCTGACTTCAATGTCCCTGCAGAGTGTGAGTCAGCACAGTGCAGCAGTCAGTGCATGTCATCAGCTCAGGCCAGAACATGTCTGTCATACAGTCTCACATGTGTCATTTTTGTAAAGCTCAGCAGGAAGTTGTCATATTGACCTGCAAGCTGACTGGAACATGTCACAGGCTCAAATCTGTGTGTGTAATGTTGTCGCTTCAAATGTGGTCCTGTGTTACATGTTACACAGAAATGCATGGGACATCGTTTCTTATTCTAAAACTCGTAGTGAGGCTTGTTCAAGTGTTTCAAGTCATATTCTGCAAACCTGTGATCATTTGCATAGAGCATCACCAACCATAAACCTGTTGAATAGCACACTCAAGAAGCTACTGCAGGAACTCAGACCAGCCGCTCGCCGAGCCAAGAAGTGTGAGAGAGAGGGGAGGCATCAGGCATTGTGTCCGGAGAGCCACCAAACTACCACTACTATAATCTACGGCACTCTGCAGTCCTCACTCCTTGAAGTCTTTTGTATAACCTTTATACAAATTGATGGGTTTATGTCCGCTCCAACAGAGATGTAAAGGGATCTGGGCTACTGAAGACAGTGCTGTAATCTTGCAATCAGAGGTAGTTTATTCAACTCTTGCATACACTTGAAAGTGCTGTGCATCTCCTTGCAACTACGATCTATGAAGGGATTTTACCAACATATTTGTGTTTGTCGTGCCTATTCCACCAAATCGGAGCACCAGTAGAGCAGCTACTTCTGGTCTTTTTAAGTTTAAGGCTCAAATCCTTAGTTTGGTTCAGAGGGCAGGGAGGATTAGGGGGATGGTGTCGAACTCTGAGTGTGTGCACAAACATTAGTGTCAGGTAACTGCAGGTTTTCACCCATCGTCGGTGTGCTTGTAAGCATGTTAAGTGGGACGTGTTTGCTTATAGTTTATGTACTAAAGTATGTTTGCATATGTATGCTATGCTGTATGTTTGTGACTAATTTGCTTGGTTGTTTAACCTGAGGCTAGCGTTTGTACTTATTTCATGTGATTTATTGGGATGTTTGCAGCAACTCCCTTAATCTGAGATCATTTTCTCCTACGGGACCCCCAACCAGTGATCTATGTAAAATGCAACCCCAGGATGCTTCATGATAAGAGACATTGAATCACTACATGTGAGCAAACATGTCACACAATTACAATATCAGAGAAAATAATAATCAGGACAGGATGTGTTGCTGTTATGGCGCAGCCTGAACACACCGTCTGTCACCACAATACATGTTGGACAAGATGCCGACGCTGCTGAGAGAAGTGGGGAACAACAAGCGAGAGCCACCGCATGATAACAGTTTCCAGCCCATCATCAGCTCCTGAGCTGAGTCATGAGACTGAAGCCTGAGGACCCACGCTGTCATCATGTGGCTGTCTCACCTGTATGTGTGTGTGGGGAGAGAAACAGCAAGTTTTCTCTATTGATTATAACAACCCACTGCACGACAATGGACACAAAACAGTCAAATCTGCACACATGGTACAATCTTAACAGTGAGACCAGAATGAAAAAGAAAGACAGACAGAAACACAAAGAAACAGAGATGAACAGAAATATAAAAGAAGGTTTAAAAATAGAAACAGAAATAAAAAGAGAAAGAAAGAAAGTGCGGTATATTTGTGTCTTCCTGAACATTAACAATCTGTTGAAAGCTGAAACATAAAACCCGAAAGAGAAATCTAAATCTAATTTGTCAGAGATGACGTTAGAGAGTGAGAGAGATGGATGAGATTCTCCTGAACCAAATGCCCACTTATGAAGCAACAAGGGAAAACCACGACAACACCATGACAGAAGGATCAACACGGCTGAATATTTGAGGAAGATTAGTTAATAAGTGATAGTATGTCTTTCACCAGTCTCTGCTGTAAATGGGAATAAAGATGGCAAAATGGAAGACTGAATGTAAGGCTGATATTAGAGGCAGTGAGGAAGGATAGAAAGACACACACTTCTCCAAGTCACAGCTTCTTTAACAGATTGCAGCAAATGAAAGCAAGAAAGACAACGTCAGTTCCTTCATTTACTTTCTCTGCATAGCTAACTTTGAATTTCCAAAACCTTTCCATGACTTTGCAGATTTATGCCTGCCCTTGTTCACAGCCTAAAAATGTCCTTCCGTCCTGCTTTGTCAAATGAATCACTCCTGAGAAACATTTCAGGAATGCAAGGTGCAGTGCCAGACAGGGTAACTTACTGCAGACTTCATTTCACTCCACAATGTGCAGTGCACACTCAGTACCCCTCTTTCATGAGTCTCACTTCCTGTTTCTATATCAGGCTGCAGGAAGCTGAACTCCATCAACCTGCTCCATTTCCATCCACAGCCCCTCTGCAGACCGGCAGCCTGTTTACAGTAAAACAAAAAGCCACAAAATGAAACAAAGAGAGCCTGAGATGTAATAGGATATTCATCGAAGGTGTCCTGGACACCACAGCAGGAGCTTTGATCCTCTGTGTGACTGTTTTGTTAATGAATGAGCCAACAGTTTGCTAGAAACCATCTACTGTTTATTAGGAGAACATGTTTTCCTTTTCCATGTTTCCTCCTACTCCTGTCATAATCTCTTATTTCTTAGGATTTTACCTTTTTATAAAGGATTACTGAAACTGAACATACGGCTCTACATCTATACTGGTTAGCAGTAAAGTTGAGCTTCATCATCAATGATGTTTTGTTGTTTGTTGTCTTTGTTGATTCTGTCTTCATATTAAAGACGAGACAACTAAAATCTAAAATGCAAAAATCAATCCACAGACTGCAACGTGCACATTTTTACAATGCAAATACAGACATGTAATGCTTAAAGTGTTCACATGACAAAAACATGCCAGAAGATACAGTCTGAGTTAAACTGACGGGAATGTCTGTGGATCACAAATGCTAAACTGGTTCGGTGAGTCAGGGTGATGTGTTGGCTCATAGTTTTTATATAGAAACCCGATCACACACTGACCTAAACGCACTGCAGCACTATGTGAGAGATTTACGACAAAGGTTCTTGATGTTCTTGAGAAATTGCTGTAACCTGCTTATTCACTTTCTGCTTCATTATCACTTCATTATTCTCGTACAGAAGTGATGTTGCAGTTTCACACGCTGCACAGACATTTCCTCTCCACCCCACTTCCCTCTTAATTGCATATTTCACACAAATGTTCAGCCCGCTGATTAGTTAGCATGAAATTTCAAAATCTACCACATGGCTCTGTTGTTAGTGACGCAGAGACTCCAGTTTATTACATTATGTACTGCATTCCTTCCACAGAATATGAATTTGTGACACAACAGCTCATGCTACATTACTCAGGACGGCCGATGAGCCAACGTCTCCACGTTTGATTTAACTTTCTGTGAGTGACTCAAAGACGCTGATGTCAGCATATATGCCTCCAGAGTATGAGTTGATGTATAGTTAGCGTTGGATCTCATGGATAGCACCACTGCAACACTACATGTATGTGTAAAATATCAGGTCTCACTGTGCTCTAATGACAGAGGTTACCCCAGAGCCACCCCACTGTGCCCTGACGCAAATTACTAAAGAATGTGGCTGTTGAGAAGGCTATTGGTAGTTAGAGAAAGTTATCAGCATGAGGGAGGAAAAGAAATGAAGACAAAGGTGTATTGGATCAAAGGAAGCAGAGAGACTGAACAGGATAAACAAAAGCAGTCCAGGGCTCGAGGCAGAGACGCAGAGGGAAAGTCAAAGGCTGCAGGTAGTTAATCCTGGCTGTCCATTTCATGCTCGGGTGGCCGTGCAGCCGTCCATGTTTCAAAGCCCTCGTAGGCTCAACCTGACGCCCTGCAGGGAAAAGTAATGACTTCAATAAAAGTGCCACATTTTCCTGTGATGTTTCCCGCATCGAGCTTTATTGGACGAATCTTAATTTGGCTCTGAACAAATCACCAGACCTTGTTACTGTACGTGTGGAAAGAAACGAACGAGGCACTTTGTGTGTGTGTGTGTGCAGATAACTTCTTCCTTTATGCAGCAGACAATACACAGGACAGGATGACTGATACCGGTGTCTTTAGCTGAGCTCCTGTGTTGTATAGTCTACCTGAAAGGGCGGCAGATGACTCGATCAGATTTTTAGCATCAGTGTTTGGTTTTGTTGCACATTAATAAACTCAGTTTGGATCCTGCCACTAAGAGTTGTTTGAACTTGTTTCCCACAGCTGGAACAAAAGAGGATTGTGTCATTTTACCTCAACAAACAGTCCATCTTCCAACACTAAATTCTGTCCATATGCTGTTATGGGTGTTTTTGTGATTTTGTTCATGATCTAGTGGTTTGTGTGGGAGTGGCATTTTCTCATCAAAAACAGCTGATCATTGATTCCCACCAATAAGTCACAACTGATCATGACATGGGTACTTGGTTTTAATAAAATGCGATCATTAAAATCTCTGGAATGTTTTATGTTTGACTTGAGCACAAATGATTTCCTGATTCTGTCTCATGGAAGCTTAGACGTAGATCATATTTTGATCTGTCTGTTTGTTCTTGGACTTTTTGCATCCCCAAAACCACCCAATCTCAATTTTTGATCGTATTCACATTCCCTTACTTACTATACCTTCCTTGCAGGATAAAACCCTCCCTTTGCTTGTTGTCTTACTTGTGCAGTGCATGTCTGAAGTGTTGTCGGTGGGACACAGCAGTTTGTATGCTGAGTCCTCAGCTGCTCACTGCACCTCAGACAAATGATATTCCACTGGAGGTTTGGATGTGGAGGTGTCAGCAGTTTTAATGACGGGTTGCAGAAAACCTCCACTCATTTCTGAAGCGCTGCCTGCCAGTCTAATCCCATGGGAGCTCTCTGTGTGTGTGTGTGTGTGTGTGTGTCAGAGACACAGAGAGGGAGTATGCATATGATTGTCTGAATTTGTGTTGAGTCCAGGGTATGTGGGGGTGTGTAGATGGGTGAATGTGTGAGACTATGTGCGTTGACAGACAGAAATGAACTCCACTAGAATAGCCAGCCAACAATATGCACAACAAACACAATTATACACAAACTTCACAGGTCAAACCTGAAGCACTAAAACAATCATCCATTGTATACATAAAACCTAAAATGACTCAGCCCATCAGGTGGGACTAATGTTGGAAGTGATGTGTTGTGCATTTCTCTTCGGTGAATGAGTATAGTTAGCATGAACAGCACCTAATTTTACACCTAAACTAAAATATCTAAATAAATGAGGAATTCAGCCCATTTTTAAGTTTTGGGTATGAAAGTGTAGACACAGGTAGGTGTGACAGCACATGAACTCACACATGAAGTCAAGAGAGATAAAAGAGGTGGTGTGATATAATGTCGTATAAATGCTGAAGAAATTGTTTTAATAATTAATTTAGGTTTGAATGTAATTAAGAATAATATTAGTATAACCACAATGTCATGTCTCTTTATATAGACTGTGTAGTATGTATGTACAGTACCAGTCAAATGTTTTTCAACCTGGACAGTGAGGACATTTTTTGACAGTGGGGACATTTTATCTGGTCCTCACTTCTCCAAAGGTCTCTCTGAGGGTCAGGACTTGGTTCTGGGGCTAAAGTTAGAATTATAATGAGTAACCATTGGGTTTAGTCATGTAGTGTGATAAGGTCAGAATCTGAGGCTAGGAAAGGTGTTATGTCAGTGAGGCTCCTTATTAGTGCAAATATCTGTGTGTGTGCAGTTGTGAGGGTGAGGGTGTTTTTGGCAGCACCGGCCTGCTGCCAGGATGTGGCTGCTTCCTGTGCCACTTCCTGTTTTGTCTCTTCTCATCTGATTGGTTGGCCCTATTTTGGTAAGTCGTGTTGAGAGACATGAGGGCACAAAGGGCACAAAGTCTTCTAAAATCGTTTTCCTCTTTGATCTGCAGGTGCAGGTGGCTTTACACACTAACCACGTTAGATATAAATATATCTAACATGGATAGTGTGTAAAGCTGTTAGATATATCTAACTGTATATCTGGTAGATAGAAATATATCTAACCACGTTACATATATTTATATCTAACGTGGTTAGATATAACAAACACATTAAACAAACTTAAACATCACAGGCCAAACCTATATCACATGATATATTTATATCTAACGTGGTAAACACTTTGTTCAAATTTAAACCATTTTAAAATCTATCTAATTCAGAAATAAACTAGTATCATCAGCAAAAGGTGAAACAGAAACACAGATGAAGATGCAGATTAGAAGCATAAGGGAGATCAGATATCTATCAATCTACATTTACACATTGTTTCTGATTAGTGATATGATTTAGAGCCTTTTGTAGGATCAACTTTGTCAAAATCATATTTTCCAACACTCAAAGTTCAAATGCAAAATCTAGCAAAAACAGCCTCATCAGGTTTACTCTTCCAGGACATTAAACTTAAACTTAAAATTACACTGGCACACAGGTGCAAGCAATCAGCACAATGGGACCAAATACAGAAAAAGATACAAGGATGAATAAGTTGAAAAGAGAGAACATCTGTGATTAAAAGCAAACAGAAGTGCCAAAATTCATACTGAAACCAAAAGGAGGAAAACTCAAACTTACTTCTCTGCTAAATAGAAAAGGCTTCTGTAAACCAAAGTCTCTCATGCTCTAGTATATTTTGAATTTCATTAAAAACAAACAGGCGTCTCCAGGCCCGCTGGGGGGGGGGGGGGGGGGGGGGGCCCGCAAAAAACAATTGTTTAACATTAAATTTTAAGTAAAAAACGGCAAAAACCATTTTTTATTATTATAAATTATAAAAAAAAT
>JAVQJL010002143.1:0-10951 GCA_036024295.1 Nannoperca obscura
GAGAGAGAGAGAGAGAGAGGGAGGGAGAGAGAGAGGGAGGGAGAGAGAGAGAGAGAGGGAGGGAGAGAGAGCGAGAGGGAGGGAGGGAGCTCAGGGAGGAAATAGAGCAGAAGAATATGGGCCTGACAGAAAGGAAGCCAGTCCTCCTCCAGATGCGTGCGGCTGAAAACAACAGATTAGAGGAGCTCGGGGCTCGTTCCCATGGAAACGGAGACGAGGACGCAGCAGATTGTAGGTCAGACGCAGCATCAGCTCTCCCATCACACCCAATCTGTCTTGACTTGTGGGTCAGAGATTGAGCGGTAAAGCTGGTGGGGGGGGGGGGGTGCACCGTCACCGTGGGACAGGTGGAGACAACGAGTAGTGTTCAACAGCAAACACATGGATTATAGACAACAACAAGTAAACAAGTCAACAAGTAAACACACTAAAATATTTTCACAAACTGACTTATTACAACTAAACAACTATTTACAGAGCGCAGAGCTGACAGACAGGCAGGCAACAGACAGACAGACAGGTCGAGGCCCTGGTAGACGCTCGGTACATGTGGGCGGGGGAAGTCCAGGTGACTGCAGGGCAGATGAGGGAAGTGAGAACAAGTGTGTGTGTGTGTGTGTGTGTGTGTGTGTGTGTGTGTGTGTGTGTGTGTGTAGTCTACAGCTCCCTCTAGTGGTTGGAGTGGGACCTGCACACGCAAAAAAAACACTTGTGAAAGAAGCTGCAACAAATGTGACTTCTTCAGTCCGTCTTATCTGCATCATACCTTCAGTTATCATTCTTCATATCTGCTAAATCATTCATTTCCACACTTCACCCCCCCACCCCCCCAGCCCCACCCCTCTGACGTGGTGAGAAACAGCCTACAGCAGTGGACGAGTGGTGCTTGCATGGAGTTGAGAAGATGCGATTGCTGAGGATGAGTGCTTAGCAGGTTTGCACCCTGCAGGCCTCCTTGCATTTAACCTCTGCGGCTGAACCTCCCAGCAGATTATGATGTCACGGCGAGAGGGAACAGAAGCAGCGCTTCATCTGGAGCCGGGGATCACAGTCCGGATTAAGTGCATGGAGGTGGTGGTTCACGCAGTCTGGCTGGCTTCTCCCCTGTGGACCTCGCAGGAAATGAAACTGTGGATTTTTGCTGTCTGGAGATGAAGAACGACACAAACAGGATGAGCCACATCTGAGTTTGTTCCTCCTCCTTTGGTGAGTTTCGTTCTCTGTTCTGCAGCCGCCAAAGCAAACCTTTTACACACCAACACAAAGTCTTTGTCGGATGTGATGCAAGAACTTTTCTACTAACATGAACCCTTTGTGCCTGTTGCCCATAACGACCAGTGAGCAAGATGAAGGTGAAGTGGACCATGCTGGGCTTGGTGGTCTTCTTTCTGCTGTCTGTGGTCATGACCTGCTGCTTCATATGGCAGTACAGGATGCCCAAGCTGAACACAGGTAAAGTTTGGACTCAACACAGCGTTGACACCCAACACATGGACGACCGGAACTATTTCTTTGGACCCGGGACTTCTTTAGCCTCTTCGGTGTAATTGCTCGTTTGCAGAAGCTGCAGCAGGATTACACAAAGCTGGAAATAGTAGCAGCAGGATTAGCAGCCACGTTAAAGTAGACTTTAACTCCTGCTGAGAGATTTGTGGTGGTGGTGTTGGTGGTGGTGGTGTGTGGGGGGGGGGTGCTCATGCTTTGTATGTGACATATATAACCCTGTATTTGGCTGTTCAGGGTGTACTGATTGTCACATAATGAAAACTACTCTGCTTTATGACCTTGTGGGCCTGGGAACATGAAGCAGGTCGATGTTTTTACAGCACTTAATAATGACTTCTATCCACCACCACTGCTGCAGATCATCTGCAGAAAACCCACCGATTATAAGACTATTACTAATAATTTAATGATGCGTCTACATTGGAACGAATGGGATTTATGCAGAAAGAGTACTCTAATGTTAGCACGGCGATTCAGGTTAGCAAAGTTTATTTGGACGGGGGAGAAAAAACGTTATCCAATACTGTTAAAAGTTGATGGGACTAAAGTTTGTTTACACATTCGGGGCACTTGAACTCCTCCAAAGCGGTCGAATTTATAGTATTTTGTTTGCTAGAACACTGACAAACAATCTTTTACATGTTTATTTCAGACACATTTCATAATGTTCTGCAGAAGTCTCACCTCTGGTTGAACAGTCAGGGCGTATTATCCTACTGTGAGACACCATTTCACCCCCTTTTCCTCAGAAGTGGTTGTGAACAAAGCGACAGTAGACGAGATGTGCCCTCTCTTCCCTGAGCCTGTGCCCCTCAAACATCCCATCCTGGCGCTGAGGGCAGCCTTAGAGAAGGTGAATCACACTCAGACGTTTTGTCACGTAGCATGTAGCACGTAGCACGTTCTGGATGTGGTTGGTCTCACTGAAGTTTCTCCTCACAGACAGACGTCCTGCTGAGGTCCAGCGTTCATGCCACCAGGCTGCCGGCGATGTCGGCCATCGTGGTTTTAAATGACTCGGTTCTGTGGAATGGAAACTTTGGCAAGAAGAACATAAGTGACCCCTCCTCATCTGCACCCAATGAGTACACAGTGTACAGGTGTGTAGGACAGGTGTGGAAGAGATCAACATAAAATGTGACAGAGATATGACAAAGGGGAAGTGGGGATTGATTAATATTAGCAGCCCATCTGAACAACGATGCATCCTGCAGTCTAATTCTTGTCCTGGATATCTGATCTGAGGCTTAGCGGCAGACTTAGAGGTAGGGGTTATGATTACCCCTTCATTGGATTAGGTAAGCTACATATAGAACCTGTGATCAATGAGACTGAACCACTCACTAAATGAATCTGCTGTGTATTATGAAACCATGATACATTAGTTTAATGGGTGGGAGTCAGCGTGTTTAATCACTGTGACTGCAGGATCGCGAGCCTCTCAAAGATCTTCCCCACGCTGATGCTGTACAAGCTGTGGGAGGACGGCCTGGTGGACTCCCTGGACGACCCCCTGGAGAAATACGCAGACAACTTCACCATCAAGAACCCGCTGGGGGACAGCGGAGGGGCCGCATCCTCATCAGTCAGGACCCTGGGCAGCCTCTCTCCTGCACTCACCCTGCGCAGGATGGCCAGCCAGCTCTCTGGTAACCACGCCGTGGGTTTTAATGACTGAACATACTTTAGAGAAGTGTGTAGCCGGATCCCAGACCTCTGAACCGCCGCTATCATCTCTGTTCAGTGATTAAAATAGAATAAAAATAGATAAAACCAATTACAGCTTGGCAGATTGTATGAATGGGGAAGGAGTCTTACATCATAGCTAGCTAGCTACCCAGCTACATTCATGAGAAACAGAAAATGGATCAGAAAAGGCCACAAGCCTGGATGAGATGGACACAGGTTGTCACCTCATCAGACATTAAGTTTACTGCTATCTGTCAGTTCAAAATGATGCTGGCAGGACAAATACATCACTGGTTCTTAGGGGCAAAAGAAAACTGTTGGTTCCACTTCCAGTCGCCCCGTTTCACCCCAGACACACAGCTCAGCTACAGCACCTCAGCTAACCTGCAGGAGCTCTAATTACTTACCCTGAGCTGAGTCCAGAGATGGAGATAATCAGCTCTCGGAATAAAAAGGAGGGATTAACAGAGGGGGAAACCCTGCTGAGGGTAGAGATCTCTCTCTGTTTGACGACACAGACGTAAACCGTGACAGAAGCTGCTGATAGTGGAGGAAAGGTCGCATGCCAACACTCGCTAGCTTGCTTGTTGACCTGATGAATAGTCAGTTATTACAAATTATCCCGAGGGATGCCATGAATGGAAATCAGTCTAATAGCTGTCAGTGCCCTCATGGTGGCGCTTGTGCAAAGGTCAGGGGCTTCATTGTCTGGGAACCACGAATGTCTGGTGACAATCTGGTGACAATCCAAGCTTCCTAAGCAAAGTCGCTTCTTCAAAGCATCCAGTGCATTCGTGACTTCACAGGCCACTAAGGTGTTGTGATATTTTGACAGGTTTACCCAGAAGATTAAGATCAACTAACCTGCTTTGGAGGGGCGACACGGAGGCTGCCCTTCGACTGTTACAGGATGATGTGCTGGTGGCAGATCCAGGCACCAGGTAAGACCTTTTAAACCATGACCTTTGAGGAACAAAAGGCCTGGATGTCTGCAGAACAAGGATCCTTTTGGTGTTCTGTGACATGATTCTGCCTCTTCTCCCCCTCAGGTGTCACTACAGCAATGTTGGTTTTTCCCTATTGGCCAACATCTTGGCCCAGAAGCTGACTGGCTCAGACTTTGAGAGCTGGGTGTCAGACAACGTCCTGGAGCTGCTCAGCATGGAGGACACCGGTTTCGACATAACTCCAGCCATTCAGAGGCAGATGGCTGTGGGCGTGTACAGCACTGGCCAGCCGGCTCCCCTCTACAACCTCGGCTGGTACCGACCCGCAGGTCAGATGTATTCCACAGCAGCAGACATGGCCAAGCTCATGATGGCTCTTCTGGGCGCTTACGGCGGGACTCTCCTCCGCCAGGATACCCTGAACACCATGCTGACCCCGGTGTTTCGATGCCACAGCAGCTACTTCGCCAACTCCACCGGCACACCGTGGGAGATCAACGAGCAGCTCGGCTACGATGTGGTGAGGAAGGACGGGGACCTGGATGGTTACGCGGCCACCATCTCCCTGGTACCACGGCTCAAGCTGGGACTGGTGGTCCTGATGGCCGGGGTTCGGCCCGCAGACCGGGATCTCGTGAGCCAGGCCTACAGCTATCTAATCCCCGCATTGGAGAGCGCTTTCAGGAACGCTCGACGAACCCTCAGACCGCCGCCCGATCCGGCTCCGTATGTGGGCTTTTTTACTTACAGGAATATGACTTTCTATGAGATTAAGGGGGACTCAGATGGGGTTCTGGTCATGCTGCAGTTTGGACCACAGGTGGACACAACTGTGCCGTCCAAGTACCGAACTATTCGGCTGGATTACCTGCAGGACAGGGTCTTCAGGGTGGTGTTTGACAGCCCGTACCCTTGCAAGCTTAAGGTTAACAGCGCCTCGGTCTCCCTGGAGGCCCAGGACAGACAACTCTTCAACTTTTACCCCTTCGGCAAGAAAGGTGTGTCGCAAGGGTTTGATTCCCCAGGACTCAACACTTACAGGGTGACGAGGATAGCTGGGAGACCGCTGTTCACTTCATGATGACATACGTAACGGGAGGGTGGTGTCAGGGACAAACACGTGGTGGTTTCTGCTGTTAGGTCAGTGTCGTGAGCCACTTAAACTTTAATATTATTATATATTGCTCTGCTCATAAAACAAATTCTATCATTTAGTCTTAATAATGACATTATTAGCAGCAGAACTTGAATGTTTCCCCGTTACGTGTTTGGTTAATGGACACCGTGGCAGCGTTCCTCTTCAACCTGTAAGTGCCTACAATTTGACCTGAAAGAGGAAAAACACAACTGATCAAAATGTCAAAAGTTTTTCAAGATTCAGCTCCAGCAGGTGAGCATGTAAACATTTTGTCTATCTGACGAGAAAGGTTACTTGATAATATGCTAAATAAAACTCATGTTACATATTTATGTATTGAATTCGTTTGGTGATTATTCAACGCACACTTAAGTTTCTAGCAGTACTAATAGTTTGTGACACAACTGAAGGAATCTTCTGAGTTTTTAACCACATCTAACGGTTTTCTTCAGCAAACAGAAGATTAATTCAACAGTTTGTTCTGCAGGAACACAGTGTGCATGCTGTGTTGGTTCCCATGTAGAGAACAAGAGCAACCTGTCAGAGCTGTTAATGATCTGATTACCACGAGTCCTGTCCACAAACCAATCAACATAAATAGAAAGGAATGAAGTTCCACCGTTCAGAACAGCAGTGCAGCGTTTTCGGCTGTTGTTCATCGTTACCTACCTTTCAGAGCCCGACCCTCCGTAAACGCACTGAAGCAGCGCTGTGTGCAGAGCAGAGCTGAGAGACGCTCGGGACAGGAACAAGTTCAGGTGATGAAGATGAAGACCACCATCTGTGTCTTCCTCACACTTTTGTTACAGCTGTCCAGCACTGTGACCGTCACGGTAAGAACAGGAAGTCGTACACTTTGTGTTCAACTCTGAGGAGCACTCTGATTTATACCAAACACAGAAAATTGTTGTTTGCCAGTTATTAATGGATCAACCTTTGGGTTGCCTGGTTGTGAGAAATCCCTCCACCATTACACCTGCAACTCCAATGAACCAATTTCTCCCCCGACAACTTAGTAACATTTACAACTGCAGACTCGATGTTTTATATTTTATGAGAAAGTGGGGACATTTAATGATTGTTTAGCATTAATAAAGCCTTGATTCAGCAAGACACCCACTAAATATTCATCTGAACATCATTTATAAGACTTAACATCTATCAAGGCACGTTCTAAATTATTCTAAAAAACTATAACAAGTAGTCTGAATTCGTGTTCCTAAGGACAACAGGGGCTGCATTTTAGTGGATAGATGTTGTTTTTATTACACGTTACTTGAAGTACAAGAATATTTGTAGTATGATGCAGTATTATGCAAAGTTTAGAGAGGATCTGTGATCGTTCACCAAAGTATGTGACGTGATGAATCACAAATACTTTGCGTGGTTCTTGCAGGAGGGAGACTTCCGGTTCCCTCTGGACGCGGTGAAGGCTCTGGGGGCTCTGATGGCTGGAGACGATGGATCAGCTGAGGTGTGTCCTCAACACGCTCTGCCCCAAGACTTCAAGCTTCTGTGCCTGAGGAAGGATGCCGAGCAGCTCTGGCCAGGCTGGGTAAGGTTCACGGACACTTCTCTGGTGGTCTGAAGCAGCAGCAGCAGTAACCCCCCCCCCAGCTCAGGGACAGTCAGGGAGAAGTGATCGATCAGTGTGGGTCTTCGGTCCATCACTGAATGAGTTAGAGAAACATGTACTCACCAAGAGAACAGCTGACATCACTGCAGATAATCCAGATTATCTAAATCCACAGGTCCCGACGGGGGAGTCCGGACCCCCCAGGGGGTTGTGGGCTAAATCTGAGGGGATTAAAGCGACAAGAAAGAATAAATGATTTAGCCACAACATTTACACAACGTTACGTTTTTCTGGTGAGATACTGAAGACTTTTACCTCCTCAGATACTTTAAATCCTTCAAAATGAAACTGTCCATGTCCACACGAGAACACACTTCATTTGAAGGCTGACAACCACTTTACTTGGAGTAAAGTAAAGTTTACACAAATCATATATAACTTATATCCTGCAGATATATGTACAATAAGTCATATATAGTTTTATTCTAACCTGGTGATTCAGGCTGAGCAGCAACACTTTGGTTTGTCCTTCCAGCGCTGGCGGCTTCCCGCTCTGATGCCTGTGAGATCTGCGAGTCTGTCGCCTGCACTGGGGACATCTGATAATATATATATATATATATATATATATATATATATACATATACACATACACATACACATACATATGTATAAACAAAGGAACAGAAAAGCATTGGTATCTTGTTGTGTATTATTCTGTTCTACAGTGTTTACTCGTGAGCTGCAGAATTCGGATGTGGACAAAGTTTTGTTAAATATTGTCTCTTTGTTTGTTGTTGAAATCTCAATAAAGTATTTGAAACAAGACAAAAGGTTTTTCTCACTTTTAGTTTGTTAATGAGTGCCTGAACACTGTTAACTTGTGTTAATTGTCTCATATTTGGTTTTATAATTATACTTTTATTACAGGCGGCTGTGATGAAGTTCATCAGCACTGAAACGTGGAATAATCAAACAGAAACGCAGAACATTTGCTTCAACACCCTTTATTTCTTTTCTGTATCTTTGCATAAAGTAATTTACTTTTGGAAAAATTAAACATTCAAACAAAACACATGTAGTATAATTACAAAGTCAACAACACGTATGTTAGAATCCCTCGTTCTGCAGAGCTCGGGACGCCTGCGATCAGCTGGCTGAATGATTACCATTTCATTTCTTAGTAAATATCCTGCTTAGATTTTCTATATATATATATTTCAGTTACTGCAGAAATGCATGACATTTGCCACATTTCTGTTGCGTGTCAGCATGTGAACAAGGTGCTGCTACTGTTTTCCAGGTGGTGCAGCATGAATAAGGAGTTCATGCATATTAGTGTGAAAGCACTGAAAAAGGATTCAGTTTGGCCGTTTTGAGAGCGTAACTTCAGTTTTGACCAATGCATGTTAGCAATAGGATAAAACGAACAAGTTCCTATAATGAATCAATTCAACAGTTCAGCTTTGTGCCAGCAGAGGGCGCCCAAGCACTTCCATAATGACAATACTCACATTTGATTCAGTGAGGAACTCACAGACTCAGAATATAATATGATGATAATAATGGCAGCAGGAAACTCTGCTCTGGACGTCGGACGCCGATCATCGCCGTGATCCCCGAAGTGTAGAGACGTGTAGATGAAGACGGGTGGCGTTTCCCCCTCACGACACACCCTCATGAAGGCGAGAGCAGAGTGAGTGTGGCCTCTACACTTTCTGGATCATGACCTGGAATTTACCTGCAGAGATATAAAGAACAGAAAGAGTGTGTTAACATGCACACACATGATTAAATATGTAGTTTTATCCCTCTTAAAGACACCAACATCAGAGAATGTCTCTGATTGGCTGATGGACGAGTGATGAGGTCTTACACGCAGGCATGATGGACACCTCGGCTGTCACAATGCTCTTCACTCCCAGGTTGGACAGAGCTCCTCTCACCAGACCACAGGTGAAGGACAGAAACTGCAGAGAGACATCATGTGATGAGTCCTGACACAGGTTTCAGAGGACAGTCCTCCGCTTCACACTGTGCAGGTAACACAGGTGAGCTGTTACACACATCTGACTCTACACTGGAGCTGTGCACCCTGAAGCTGAAACAAGGACTATTTAATAAAAGAGTGGAGCACAAGAGGAGGAGGAGGAGATTAGAAAGAACTGGCAGACTATTTGATGCAGCCACTCCACCTCCACATGTTGCTAGTTATGTGCAGCCCTACTGGTCTGAGATCAGCTGCCTGGTAACAATAAAGAGAGCCTTATAAGTGCAGATAAGTGCAGCACAGTCATGCAGTGTGGTGGAAGGAAGGCAGAGCACCTTCGGGGCTTGTTCCAGATGCTGTTTCCCAGCCGACAGCTGACTCAGTAACCGGAACCTGTTGTCTTGGAGAACGTAGATGCCCTGAAACACACGACAGCAGCATCAGCACCGACCCACATCCACACAGCTGAGTTTTATATACCACAGGTACGTGTTCAGACCTTAAACTGCTGAGGAATGAATCAAAGTGTGCGACAGACGCTGGCTGTTACCTGGTGGTTGGTCCGAAGGTTGTCGATTTGCTTCTTGAACACGCAGGTCCAGAAGTCTTTACAGATGAACTTCATGACGTCCAGCTCGTCTTTGAAGCGTGCCGTGTCTTTCGTCAGTCTGGCAAAAAGAAAAGCTGTTCACATGAAGAAGCTTCACACGGTGACGTGTTAGTCCGTCTGTACGTACATATAATACATATACAACATAACTACAACAGCTGCTCACTGTAGCTTTTAAATCAAACAAACAGGAGGAAATAGTGCATTTGTTAGGGACTATTTTCATCCACATTTGGTGCTCTCGTGGGTATTTGGGGCAGCAGGACGGTGTGAGTGTGTGTGTGTGTTCATGGTGAAGGAACGTGTGTTTTAAATAGTTTTCATGGTTCACAACAACTGTAAGTAGATGCATTCACTGTTTGAGTGTGAACAAGTATTAGAAATCAACCTTTGAGGAAGTTATTTATGTTGCATTGAGCCTAATGTATTACACAGGTGTTGATATTGTAATTGCTCATATCGCTCACTTTAAAAGGTGATAATAAACTGCAGGAGATACACCAGGTGCACAGCATGTCTCAGGTGGCTTGTTACCTCTCTATGAGCCCCTGGCCGACTCTGAAGCCCATATTCTCCAGTTTGGTGATGTGTCTTCCATTCTCCTGATTAAATCAATGACAAACACAGTGAACCACAGTGACCACATTTGTTTAGTGTTTAGGCCATGAAACTCAGGCTAACTGACAGTTTCCTACCGTCTCTCCGTTTTCGTCAGACTTGTAAATGTACTGGATCAGTTCGTTGTGTAAAAACTGGAAAGGAGCTTCGTCTGCCATTCTTCCTCCTCCGCAGCTTGTTGTACTAACAGCAGCGGCGGCTAGCTAACGTTAGCTTAGGTCTCTGAGCGGCGGCTAGCTAACGTTAGCTTCGGTCTCTGAGCGGCGGCTAGCTAACGTTAGCTTTGGTCTATCAGCTGCGGCTAGCTAACGTTAGCTTTGGTCTATGTGCGGAGGCTAGCAAACGTTAGCTTTGGTCTATCAGCGGCGGCTAGCTAACGTTAGCTTAGCTATGTTGCGTGGGCCCACATAATTACATTAAACACACAGCGGCAGCTAAAACAGGCAGAGACAGAGCCGTGAACAGGGTCTTTATTAGACACAAGTTACAAAACAAGCGCTTCCTGCTTGCGCTTCCTTGTTGTTGTTCCTTTTCTTCGCCGGGGGGCGGAGCTAACTCAGAGTGCATCACTACACCGTTACCGCCACCTGCTGGCCTGGAGGCTCAACTGCGATGTCAAATAAAATAAAATACTGAAACACTCACGTTACAGTATTTTAATTAACATAGTTGATAGTTGAGAAACACTTGGTACTATATATTTTATATATTATATTATATTATATATTATATAAATACTATTAAATAAATGATTTAATATAAATGTATATAATGTAGTATATATTTTTCCTCTGAGTCATAGAGCTCCATTGTTGCTCCAAAAACTACTCAAATCAGTGAGCCTCACTGTTGTTCCTTCATCACCATGAACACACAC
>JAVQJL010002149.1:0-56660 GCA_036024295.1 Nannoperca obscura
TTCTCACACACAAAAAGTATCTCTCTCATAACACACACACACACACACACACACACACACACACACACACACACACACACACACACACACACACACACACACACACACACACACACTAGTACATGCTTCATTATCATTCCAGAGCTGATAGGCTCTAATTATCTGCCTTGGCTCTGATTAGTCTCTCTGTAACAAGCTAATTAGATGGAGCCTTGTAAAATCATCACCACCATTACCACAGAGACATGGTTGGAAAAGACACCAACAAGCAAGAGGCAAGGAACGTGTCTTGCACTGCTCCCTGCAAAGATTTGATAGTCAACTAAATGTTAAGTGCTGGAGCTCTGATTTCTTTTTGATTAAGTGCCTTTTAAACCCCTCTACATTGCAAAAGAATCTTTATCCTTTCTCATTATTCATCAGGAAAGGATTGTTCCATCTTACAGGGCAGGATGATCTGGCTTGAACTGCATAAACTGCCGCTGTCTACATTTTTGGAGATAGCATCTGAACATTGATTAGTTTCTCTGCCCCCATGATACAGTGGCTATTTATCCAAAACGAACAGATCGTCAGATCCGAGTCAGAACTTTCCTCTCCGCAGAGCAACTTTAAAGCCTGAGCAGAAAGCTAGATTAATTCTCTCCTCTAGCTTCTTCCTGCCTCTGTTATTATCCCTCTAACAATCCTTTTAGGAGCTGTCATACACTTTATAGCTATTGTGTTTCAGCTGTGAACACTCCAGAGCTAGTCAGGAGTGCAACACATTGTATTTTTCAACAAAATGCATCTTAACTGTAAGCCAGTTAAAAGAAATAGGAATTGTGATCTCAGCATCTGCTTTCTGCTTTCCAAGTCATTTAAGCGAACACTAGGTGCTGTAAAAGATGTATTATAGCAATTCATACAGTTTGAAGACTTTATTTCCTTTGCTGTATGCATGTACCCCTCATTACCAATGTATAGTTTTCTATTATAGGCTATAATCAACTTTGTAAAGACAGAATATTAGAGAAACCAGCAAAGTAGAACTGTTTTGTACAACAACCACACATCTGTTGAGTCAGCCTACAGCTAGAGGAAGGATTCATCGCAAACTCCTGCTGCTTTGTCTTGGATTAAAAAGCACATATATAGCCTATGGTCACACACAGGAGAGCTTTTACATAATGGGATTTGAAATCCATAGTTACTTTTAGCCCTTAGGTAACTCACCTCTGTGCGTAAGTGTGCACTGGTGTGTGTGTGTTTGTGTAAGAGAGAGAGAGCAACAGGAAATCAGAAAGAGACATGCTACTGTCAGCTTTTTCAAGTGTTCAAGCATGTATCTGGGCGTGACGGGACTACTTGCCTGTGTGTCAAAACCTTGTGATTGTGTGTGTGTTTGTGTGTGTGTTTGCCCTGGCAGGGGGCTCTCCTTCTCTAGGGTGAGGCAGATGGCCTCTGTGGATCGCAGCCTACTGAACTGGTTGGCAGCTCTTCTGACATTCCTTCATGCCACGTTGACACAAGATCACAGCCAATATTTGTGGAAATAGTGTTTTAGCTCACAATTCTGTGGCATGCTCCACTTTGCAGGAATAGATGTTACACAAAATGTGCCCTAGATCGGACCTGTGACAGTGTCAGGAGGTTTTTGTTCACATTGTTTCCAGATTGTGTCATATATTTAATATGGATAACAATTCCCCACTATCAGCTCCGGTGAAAAGCACGCTACACTCCTGTCATAGAGACTGCAACGCAGTTGTATACCGCTTCTCCTTGGGCGCTGCTGTGCGCTTTTGCTGTTTGCCCTGGCTCAGGGTGAGCGAGTTGGTAATTGGATTCCTGGAATCTTCTTATTCACTCCAGTGAGGCAGTGTGCAGGCGACAAAATGCCTGCAGCCATGAGGCATCATCCCTGGGCCCCTGTGGGAAGATCAAGGTAGCTTTACAAAGACATGGTAGATGGGACTGTGGCTGAGTCTCACTCCCATGGGAACCTGGGTGTCTGGATGCCTGGATGGGAGCCCTGATGGAGAATGGAATTGATGACGTCATGTCCACCAACCTCCACCATGGGCCCAAACAGCCCTCCTGACATCCACTTACAACAATCTCCCAAACCCGGCAGCTATGGCGAAGCAAAAGGAAGTGGAAAGATAGCGGGTAAATTGCCATGGTAAAGATAGTGTAGTAATTGACTTTGACCAAAACTCTGAGCTGAATCGAGAAAGTATTGGGATCAGTTCCACATTGCAGGTACAAAAATCACAGAGATGTATTTTAATCCTGCAGCATTATGTTTTGCCATCTACTAGAGAGGATTTATATCTCACATACCTGTACCCTCAGCTGACTTGCTGCTTGTCGGTGCTTCGAATTCCCCTGGCTGTTTGTCTCCTGTCTACGCGCACACTTACATGACAGCTGTCACTTTCAGTAACCACAGCTCCGTCACTATCTCTGCTCTATCCCCCAGGCCCAGACTGGTACCTGAACAAGGTGAAGCTGAAGATCACCGATGTCAATGACAACGTCCCTGAGTGGAATATGAAGCCGTACCCTTACCTGGCTGTAGTGTCCCCTGAGGCCCCTGTGGGTACATTTGTCTACCAGCTCCAGGCTCATGATGGGGATGAGGGCAAAAGCGGAGAGGTGGAATACTTTTTGTCAGATGGTAAGTTCATTTTCACATACCCACACACATACACACAATATGTATAGGAGGGATGTATTGG
This sequence comes from Nannoperca obscura, assembly GCA_036024295.1. Classification (NCBI taxonomy): domain Eukaryota; kingdom Metazoa; phylum Chordata; class Actinopteri; order Centrarchiformes; family Percichthyidae; genus Nannoperca; species Nannoperca obscura. The sequence goes on from JAVQJL010002149.1 coordinate 2,724, forward strand.
GTATTATTAAAATAGCTTGTTTTGTAGTTAAAGTAGGTTGACAGGCTATAGAGCCTTGGAAATAAATACAACTAGTCAGACCCCACCACAGTTGGTCAGACAGACAGCCACAGGCGTTCACACATTCATTCATGCACTTATACACTCTTTGGGTGTCCATTAGTTTCTCTGTCTCTCTGTCACCCTGTCTCTCTCTGCCTCTGTATCTCTCCCCCTCTCTATATCTCCCTCACACACACACACACACACACACACACACACACACACACACACACACACATACACACACACACTTGCATAATCACACTCACAGCCAGAGGCCTTCACAGGTTTGTTTATGCACTTATCATGCACTCTTGTCTATCTGTCTGCTTCCCTCTGTTTCGTACACACACAGAATCACACGAGCATGCACTCACACACACAAATACAGACAGTGGGCTGTTGGAAGTCTTCCAGAGTAGTAGACCCCCTGGTGGTTGAGGGATAGAGGTTTGTTGGCATGTCAGAGATGGGGGGGATGTGCTAATCTTGCCAATGGGGTTTTACAAAACACTACTGACTTCCCTCTGACTCACTAAAGTCCATTGCACAAAAATCTGATGTGAGTTAAACTACAATTACCACAAGGTACCCATGGTCTGGCCATGCTAAGACATCTTGTAAGCAGTAAGGCTTACCTCTAAAAGCATGTGCAAACTAAATTGTTTCCCTTCAAAGTAAATGTTTAGTTGACCCTCTTATCATGTGCTTAACTCTTAAGACCTCAAGAGGATAAGATTAGCTGGCCTTTTGAAAAGCGAAATCGCTCTATCTGACCCGTTAGTTTGTATTTAACAGTAGTAGGGAAAGTATATCTTTTATTTTAAGGCGTCTTTTAAGGAGTTTTCTTGTAAACAAAAAACACTTCAGTTCAGTTTAGTTTAGTGTTTCTCACCAAAACCCACTGTGTGTTTCCTTTAGGTCTAACACGTGTTGTATGCATTTCTTCCCTCATCAAACATTTGCAAAACCCATTTTTAAATGTCATATTTAAATACACTGTTAACATCCATGTTTGCTTGCCTCTAGTCATTCTCTTCACTTCACTTCACTGCATTACTACTATCAACTGTCAATCTGCGCAATAGTTTGAAACCAACGACAGGATGTTAATCGTTAACAAATCTAAAGAAAAGACTCTAAAGCAATAATGAATTGTTCCTACAAACAAGTTTGTTGTGTTTTAATCACATGCCTGCACACAAGCATGCAAATGATGCAACACACATTCTTTATGATAGTTTCACGCAACTTCACTGATTTACAATTGACGGTGGTGATGTGCAAATACACCGAAACTGTGAAAAGAAGGATTCTAGCTACCAAACATAAATGTAAACATGTAATGTAGATTTAAAAATATTTCTACAACCTTTATTCAATCAGAGAACAGCAGAAATAGAACAGGGATAAGACACACAACAAAACACAGCTAGTCATGCACAAGCACACACTAACAACATCAGAAACAATCTCACACATCTCTAATATCTATGAGATATAAGCAGCATGAGAGGATATCTCCATAGTAAAAACACACAGACATAACGGTCGATTTGCACAATGTTTTTTCTTTCCTCAAGAGAAAAATATGCTTTATTATGATATAAGAAACCTATTTCTATCTTCTGATTCTGTGCCAGTTGTTCCACATTTTTAAAGACTGAAAAATAATTAAATTCCCAGAGACTTATAAGACTGAACAGCATACATTTCAGTACCATGATGTGTAAGGGTGGTGGGAAGATGTAATGATGGGTTCTTGAGAGTAAAACACATTTTGTCTTATCAGTATTCAGTACTTGTTATGCAAAGATGTCTGAAGAATGTTGAAGACAGACATGAGTAAAAAAGCCTAATGCGTACAAGGTTGTATCATCTGCATAAAAATGGATATCATAAGTCTCTGTTGGAGAAATAATTTTGTTTAGTTATTTTGTTTAGTTGTTTGCATGCAAACCTAGACTACAATTGTTGTTTGGTTGAGAATCACCAGGAACAATCATCATTCAATTGCAATAATTTAGGGTGAAAAGGTATTTCTATGATAAGTAAATGACATGGAGTGGAAGATACACTCCCAGTACATATGTCAGAAAGTACGTAAGAAAGAAAGTGTTTTTATATATATTCTATGTATGACTTTAAGAACATAAGAATATGTCACTCCACCAGCTTACAGTTGCTCCTCGTTTTAAAATGAGGAGCAACTGTGAGAATTAGTGACCTGTTATTTAACAGGTCACTAATTCTTGCCCATAGAGTGGCCACTAACATGGCACCCACCTAACTAAACTCTCTGATTCAGGTTTATGAGACTTCTCATTCGCTATGATCTGCAAATAAACAATGACTAATACTGCCATCACTTGTGTCAGATGGAGCATTAAATCTCAAACGCTTCTCTTTAGTCGTTTGTGGTTTAGATTATACTATAATATTTGTACATTGCTTTGGACAAAACATCTGCCAAATGAATGAAAATAAAAGTGGTTTTAATAAAACTGCTTTAAATATCTCAATCCATTGGGTGTTATATCATAGAAGAGCCCATGTTAAAATGATAAGAACATAGTGAACATGGATTAAACTATAAGGACACTTTAATAAAAGCAAATGTGTTGATAAATAAATGAACAGAAGTATTTCATGCTCCTTATGTGTTGTGGGCCTTAACTCAGCAAACTCAGGTCGACCGAAGCACCTATTTCAAACTGCCATTAGGTAACATTTCTGAGTTTGTATTCAAGCCAGCGGTATTGAATTGGTTTGGATTCAGTGCTAGAAAATAATGTCATTGGATTTCCCTGTAGGCGGTGATGGCTGCTTTGCAGTGGACAAGAAGACAGGCCAGGTGGTGACCACAGGGCTGGTGCTTCAGAGGGACAGAGAGTACTTGTTAAGCGTGGTGGCCCTCGATGGCTTGGGCAGCCGCAGTGTCCCTGCCATGCTCTCTGTGGTGGCAGGAGCCAGAGCGCCGCAGTTCACCAATACTAGCTATGCCATTTCCATACCAGAGAACACGCCTGAAGGACAGCCGTGAGTACCGCATGTGTTAACGTTCTCTCACACATACATAAGCAGGGATGAATTAGGGCTGTGTGGTACAGGCAAGCATCATGAGATATATATATATATATATATATACATATATATATATATATATATATATATATATATATATATATATATATATATATACACATACATATATTTTATTTTGTAATTTTCAACATTGTGTGATGGCGTTTGGCCTTTTCTGTAGAAATTACAGTAATGTGATATCTTTTTGAAGTATTTTCCTGTAGTTAAGCAGTTATGCATTTATTCAAATGGGGTCTATTCCCATGTGGTTATAGTAGGTGTAATTGCCTGATCCTGAAGAATACCATAAAAGGACGAATAATATAAAAAATGTATTGTCAGTATACCTCATATCCATAAAGTGACAAACACTAAGATGATTGAATGCATGAAAGCATATTGATTCACTTACACATGGATTACATTTACATGTACATCACTTTATAATAACTTACATTTGTAACAATTAAAACTAAAAATGCATGCACGTATGTCTCTGCAAAAACAAGTCCTACAATAACTAATGCAGACATGCATGAAGACACACTCTAGTCTCAGGTCTTGATTGCCAAACGCTACCTCTTAAGGCCTATGTTGATGAATATTCATTTGGTCACACCAGTGCACTCAACCATGAATTAACATATCATCATCACACACCATTAGGGGAACGCAAACTCTCTTAACCGTGAAAACAAACATTGATATCTGCATAATAGTATCACATTATTACACAGGACTGACAAGTACTGATTGACTGTGTTTATACAGTAGCACATAGTCAATGGGCCATACAGTAATTGATTTCAATACAGCACAGTGCTGATGTGGGAAAATAGGGTTTTGATTTTAATTCAATATGTGTGCAACTGAAATCGAATAGTAAAGCTTGTTTCCCTTTATTTTAATCTCTTTCTTATTGCCCTGCAGCTTCATGGTGGTGTTTGCGATTTCCTTCCAAAAGCAGCCAATCAGCTACAGCCTGCTGATCAATCCCAGCAGCCTTTTCAGCATCCAGCAGGAAACGGGGGAGATTAGTCTGACCAGGACGCTAGATTATGAGAGTGACCAGCGACGCTACCTGCTGATGGTGCGAGCCAGCGAGGAGCCTGGCAGCCTCAGCACTGCCACAGAGGTTAGTTTAAGTCAGAAAACATGAGTCAGAAGAGTTCATGCACTCAGGTCAACTAAGCCCAAAGGTCCATGTGCATCTGTTACACAAGTATTTTCTCTTAACCCTAGACATTTGCGTTGTGCTCTCCCACCAAAGCTCTCAGGCAGACCAGTTTTCACCTAAATATGATGTGGCTTATAACAGCTGACTGTATTAGCGGCAATGATCTGATCTCAGCCCTGACCTATTGACATCACACTTCTTGGCGATAACCACAGAGGAGAAGCAGCAGAGTTTGTGGCTGTCTACAAAAATGGCATGGCTGAATGGTCTTGAATTGTTAACAAGTGGGCCGGGGCCCCAAGTGATTTTTCTGATTTTCTGTGGTTTGTTTCACCCTTTTGTTTTTGTGTCTCAGTAAGTGCTTTTCGTTGAGAGTATGATCTGGAGGTGAACTGTGTGAAATGTAGAACACACTCTGAGGCACTTGGCATGGGAACTCAAAATCCAAAAACTTCATTCACAAACGAATATTTCTAGATAAACTATTCATGAATTCAGTATCGTTTAAATAATTAATTCAAAGATTTTGTTACCCAATTATCATGTCAGGCACTCACTTCGTACCTCAAATTTAGCAGGCAAAATCGCCTTCTGCTCAGCTGCGTGCTGTGGAGACTGGGAAAACCTATCCCAGCTATTTCAGAACTATTACTCAGCTGTCACTTCACACTTTACACGCAGTGGTGACAGGGAGCTTGTAGGGCGGAGGGCGGCTAAGGGCCTTTGTCAAAAAACGCACACATGCTCAGAACAATTCTATTTTTGACTCTCGGGAAGTGGAAGATAAAGGATGTGTTGAACTGGCAACAAAATGCAATTTAGATTAAGTTTTGGGGTCAGCTTCTTGTACAGAGAATTTTGTATGGTAGTCTCCTGGATTTGAGGGTTATTAAAGAGAGGCTAATTTTGTATTATTCTACTCTGATTTTGTCTGTTTTCTCTCCTCTTCTCTCCTCTCGTCTCCTCCTCCTCCTCTCCTCTCCTCTTATCCCATCACACTGGCACTAATCAGGTTCAGGTGTTGATAACGGATGAGAATGATTGTGTCCCAGAGTTCCTCCAGTCTATCTACAGTGTGGACGGAGTCCCAGAGACTGTAACCACGGCAACATCCCTGCTGCAGGGTGAGACTCCTCTGACCCCATAATTCACATCCATCTGTTTCTTTTTGAAGCAGAGAGAGAAACTATCTAAAAAGTCGCCTTTTCTACAGGAAAACAGCACAATTATTCTGGGATAAAGCCAAAGCTGCAATTCAGACCTCTAGTTATTGTTTGTTGCTCTTAAATATTCTTAATTGTTTTGGCTAATAGTTCTTTCAGATCATAATCTCAACTATACTTAACTAAACTAGCTGCTAGAAAGATGCCATACATTTATTTTATGTATTATGTAGTGTATGAATTATGGTATGGCAATGTATCTGTTACTGCATGAGTCTACATTATAATTATCAATTATGAGGCTGATGGTGTATATATTGCCACTGCTTAACTTCTGTGGACGTTTTTGTAAAAGTACACACCAATGATAAACATGTGTGACCATGAGCCACAATGTGCAGAGGGAAGAAATGTAGTGTACTATATCTTTTAATTGGATTCAGTTATTTTATAATATGTGATAACCTATGTTCCTAAAAACCACCATCAATGGCACTTTTTCTTTTTTGTTGCTTGAAAAAACACTTCAGATTGCACTCTCGAGATTCAGGTGTTTTAAGATACTGTACCTTTGAGATCCCTTTAGCTAGATCCTTAAATAGAAAATTACCTCAACAGGATTTGAGAACTTAACACAGTCTCTTATGCTTTACTCACAAATTAACAGGGGCTCAAGGAAAAAATTCAGAAAAAGCACATTTAATAAAAACAAACACCCCATTATTTGTGTTTTTGCACCTGAGGGACCTCTTTCCCCCGTGGGCTAACATAGGCGACTTGTTGAAATCTCTGGCTGGGCGATTGTTTCTAGTTCTGAGTAAAGAAAATGGGACAAATTTAATCTGAAAACATTCGAATACACAGCCTAGAGCGGTAGAAATTGTTGGCACTGCAGAGCCAGCAGTAGGAGAAAATGGCAACCAATACAAACCAATGCATCAACAAAAAATAAAACAACCAATACAGTAGAAGGAACTCAGCAGTAGATGCATCAAAGGTAGAGACAGTGAAGATGGGGAGTTTTCTGACAGAGATGCCAATCTTTATGCTACAAATACATTAACAGAACCCCAGAATGCCCCAACAATTCAGATCAAGGGGGCTAAAACTGTGTTTTAGAGGCAATTTGAAAATGTGTTTATTTCTTAATCTGCTGGACTGCACAGCTAACTGATGAAATGTCAAAGTTTGAGGCACCAAGGGAGTGAAACCCCTGTCAGCTTGCATTCTACTGGGCAAAGACACAGATGAATACTTTACAATGAGGCTATCACTTCAGCTTGACCCACTGAGGTTCATGGTAAAGAAGATATAAATAATCTTTGTTTGAGCTGTGAAGCACTAGTGACAGTGAGGGTTAAGGCAAATGAACGTTATACAGACTATACAGAGAATGTATAGTAAATTACTTGCCACTCCACTACAAGACATTGAGATGGAAGGAGAATGAAACATTGAAATGCGCGGGATTGTAGTGCTGATGCTTGACACAGAGGAAATAAACACATCAAAAGAATATGCAATATGCAAGTGTAATAAGCTAGAGGGGCTGTGTATAAAACAGTGAGTTTAAATGATGTTCACCAAACAACAAACTTAGATTTAAATTAGTTTTACAGCCAAGAGTGTCTTTTTTGTGGCTGTAGTTTTATAAAAAAAATCTCATAACACATTACAAACAAATCTATAGTTTTTCTCCATAATTACCTCAGAATAAAATCATTTCCAAACGATTTCTGCAGAAAGAACAAATCATTCCTTCCAATGGTTTCTTTTTGCTCTCTTCAAGCTCATTTTTGCAAATGGTGGTTGGATTTCTGGAGGGCCACAGTGCACTTTGTGTGCTAGTAATTGTTGCTGTCAAAGCTTATGATCTATTACATGTTTAGCAAGGCCATAAAGAGATAATGATCTACACAGATGTCAACATATTCATCAGCTGATGCCATCTCATCAGCTCATTTCGATTAATTGCAAATTGATGGTCTTTGTGTGATGTCTTCCCTCCCTCCAGTGTTGGCCACGGACTGTGACTCGGGTTTAAACGCTGAGCTCACCTATTACACCCTGAGCCCAGACTTCAGCATTTCACCCCATGGGACCGTTTTCCCTGCTGGTCGGCTGGACTATGAGAGGCCAAACCATTTGTATGAATTTGTGGTGATGGCAATGGACAGCGGGGATGAACCTCACTCTGGCACTGCAACGGTCCGTGTGAGAATGGCAAACATCAACGACGAGGTCCCTGAATTCTCCCAGCCTGTGTGAGCAGCTTTATCGCTTATACTTCCATACGTATACAAAATACCTGTCCATTCTTTCCACAAACCCCCATTTCCACCATTATATGTTTTGTTAATTATTTTACCTCGCACCAAACAATAATAAAATAATGGCCAATATGTGAACTTTAAGAGGAGGCTGATGTTAATATAGTTATTGATAATAATTCCTACTTAGCATCTGAAAGACTATATATTGGAATGAAAAAATACAAGGCCAAGACACAAAAGTGCTATGAGTAGATCAATAAGCTATTACAAAAAGAATTTTGTGTCCTTGTGCATGTAAATGCTACTTTAGATAACACAATAATACGTTTGGAAGGTCATTTTGTACTCAAAATTCAACCTGTTCAAGGTGCACTTGTTATGCTATGTGGCCTGTTACTGTACTCATAAAAGCAAAGTATTGAGTATTAAACGTGTCCAGAGCTCAGCTACAAAGATCAAAGTTTGTCACCAACATGGCAATTTTAAATAATGTTCCTACGTCTGCCTCTGAGCCACCAGGTGATTACATTTCATTGTATCGAAGCGTTGCTCTTTGAGCAACACAAGGGAGTTGCATCACAGATATATAGGTTGTTACATTACACATCACAGACCTGCCTTCCCTCAGGCTATTCTCCACAATCATATTTGATGTTGGGAGTCCTGCCATGAATAGTGGCCAACTTGCGTCAACAGTGCTGTAGTAAAACCACTACCAGTAAGACAAACTCAATATATTTTATTGAATGTGTTAATCACAGCCATCTGGCATCAAAACAATCTGTTACTCACTTCTCACACATTAACCACAAACACAGTCTGACATTGTTACTTTAATAGCATTTAAAAATGTCTCTTGTTTGATATTCTAGTAAAATTGAGCATTCACTCGGCACTCACTGGGGTTTATTTTAGGTCTTCTCCAAAGGTATGCAGTAAACTGACATTCGGATGCAATCCAGTGTGTCCTCGACCACCTTTTTGGCAAAGCTGTGAGAGTGGGTGGGCAGCAACTGTCACTATGGCTCCGCTGCATTTATTTTCCCAAACGAGTAAGCCGCTTGTCCTGTCAGTCATGTTTCAATGACCTTCACAGAAGACTGTTGCGTACCTTTGTTACTCGCTCTTGTTGCGTTGTCAGGTGTCAGTCTCGGTGGGTGGCTACACACAGAGCCAAACAAACAGGTGGGCAGAGAGGTGAAGATGTAGGAAGACAAACATAACACTGAGGAGAAAAACATACTGAAACATGGTTGCAGGGCAAGCAAGAAGAGAATACCAAAACATGCACGCGAGTAGACAGGAGACAGCCAGTCAGATATGCAGATAAACAGATAAACAGAGAAGCCTGTCGGCAGTCAGACAAATACTCTTGCCAGACGAGCAGACAGATAGTTGGAGATGCAGGCATTTTGCCAGGTAGTGTGTGTTGGGCGCTTCAACATACTGTGGCTTACTGACATGTAGATAAGTGCTGTGACGGCAGAGCTTGCTAAAAACAGCACAAGCACATGCATGTAGAGGTAGACTGATGGATACTATGATGTTTATGTAATTAGTCTTTGAATCAGACAAATTTAGTCTAATTGAGTCCTAATTGGACAGGCTAATGTTTCCTGGCATGTCCTCTCAGTTCACAGCCGAATGAGTCATAGAGAGGCTAAAAGTGATTGAGGTGAGGGACTGACAGGCCGAGAGCCTACCGAAATGCAAATAGTCACACTTGCAGGCCAGCAGACGGGCACGCAGGCTTACTCTGTTTGAGTACGGCTTCACAGTTCAGTGAGATGTAGGGAGATGCTTTGGGAAGAGAAGCTGAGGGACTGTATATGTCTCATCCCACAGAGCTGCGGAGAGGTGGCCTCTGAGCCAGGTGACAGATTACAGGTCACTCATGGTGCCACGGAGACTGCCGTGGCTGGCGGAGATGAATCACCCATCAGGGTTCTTCTGTAAACCATCAATCACCTCTGACTTCTCACTACAGACACCGACACACACATTAGAAGAGGATACAGCACAAAATCTCACAGGGGATGACTTCTGCTGACGAATCATCTTAAACTCTGTGAAGATGCCACCCCCTCTTACATCCTGCTCTTCTCCGTCTATCAGCCCTCCTCCTTCCTCCTGCTCCTCTCTCTCTCTCACTCCAACATATCACTTTACCTGTCATTTCAGTGCCACACTTCTTTTTTGTCACCTGCTCTTCTCCCCTCTCTCGCCTCTCTTGCTCTGTTTTTCCATTTCTCTTCATCTCTGTGTCCTTCAAGTCGCACAGTTCATCTCCAGCCCATTGTGCCTTGTACCACAGTGGTATATCAGTCTCCTGTGTCTGGCTGGGCATCTCGCTGCCCAGCACCACAGAGCAAGCAAATCACTGTTGACATTTTAAAAGGCACTGGATCAAATGGCCCACTGTGGGCTGGGTATGTGGAAGCACCATTTGTTCAATGACTTCAACATCCCAGTAGACATTATCATTTGTCTCTGGTCTGGCCAGCTAAGAGGATAGGTTAAATCATAGTGACAAGCAAAAGCCACAACCATAAGTCTAATCAGCCTGCTGATGCTTTGGGCTGTGTAAATGATTTGTATCTCCTGTCTGTGTGTCTTTCTTGTATCTCCTGTCTGTGTGACTTCCATGTTTGTATCCTCACTCTCTTGTTAAACGTCTTTGCAGATATCGAACATTTGTTTCCGAGGATGCGGGCCCTAACACCCTTGTTGCCACAGTTTTGGCCAAAGACCCAGATGGTGATGGTATAATCTACTCCATAACAGCAGGCAACGAGGAAGGAAACTTTGTCATTGACAGCCAGAAAGGTGATACTTCTTAATTTTTCCAGCCAGGCTTCACATTTCCCTCACTTTAATTGGCAGACGTTCCGTCAAATCACACATTCAATTTTCTCTAATACATTCCTGCTACAGTGGTGTGCATTAAACGCCCTCTACTTTCAAAGTCAATGTGGAAAGGTATTAAAATGTTGATATTAAAAGCTGTAATTTCAATATGAGTGCCGGTCTTTCTATTATTGAGGTCATAAATATGAACAATGATGACATTATTTAAGATATTTCCACACTTGGTTTTTCTTTTTACAGGTAAAGACAGAAATGTTCCCCATATTTCTGAGCTTTCTTGCATTGGTGACTGCACAGTTTATCTTTTTTATTTACCCTTTCATCCGAAACCAGTGGCAATCGCTGTGACATTTGTCACCCAACCCTTTCAATTCAATTTCACAACAACTGCTCTATCATAGCTCAAAATCTTCAGGCTGCGCTCTGCCAGCTCCTCGTTCTTTTGTGTCGTCTTTTCATATTCCTTCCCACCCTTTCTATGTATCCTCATAGCAAGAAAAAGCTGTGGCTGATATCCTTTGGGTGCAGGAAAACCACTATAAGGCGTCCCACTTACTGTATATATGAGGAGTGCTGGCTTATTGAATGATGCAGGAGCTCAGGTCGCATTTGTAAACAAGGTTGACATTTAAGCCGAGAGAATTACCGTGTACATCCCACAGTTCACTTATTTTAATGTAGTAGTGCAGTTATGTCAACGTCACGCATTGTCATTAGGAGCTATGATGCTTCTCTGCTCTGTGGGCAGCCAGAATCACAAATAAATTGTGAGAAAGGAAAGTTGGGCACTCACATCCGTGTGTATCAGCATGCTGTGTTGTCTTTAATCAAGAGCAACGAAAGAGATGAATAGAAACACAACAAGAGAATAGAAAACCTACCAATGCTCTCACTTCAATGAGTTTCCCCCACATCACAGGCTGCTTGTTCGTCCTGCAACCTCTGATGTTTTTGCATTACTGTTGACGAGAAAGATGTTGACTCAGATGTTGCATCCTTTTATCCCACCTTTTATCTTGACTGTTACATGAAAGCAGACAAAGGGGAAGACAGGAACAGCTAATAGGCATCTGCTGAGCCTGGTTAACTTCTAACCCGAGTCACTTACTACTTTATGTTTTTGCTCAAGTACGCGAGCTGGATGGGCATCTTTAGAGGAGAGCATGCAATTATTAGATTAGGAATGTGACAAAATCACCACTGTGAAATTGGTTTTTGGATTTAGTCTGCGTATCATATCTTCTGAGGTGAATTTCTACCATTCTATCTCACGCACAATTTTTATAACAACAAGACGAAGTATGCATTTTCTGGTATGTTTTTACTTTTAGTACTTCCCTCACCTTGTAAGGCCACAGTGGTAATAACATCCTGCTTAATGACTAATGGAATGGTTGTACGTACTGTGTTGGGAGGGACCATGTTTTTTTGTGTAAATGAGTGGGTCTGTTGTCTTTGTAGGGTTGATTCGTCTCCGCTCCACTCCTTTGCCCAAGCTTCAAGGCCTGGAGTATGTCCTGAATGTAACGGCCACAGATGACAATGCATCAGGCGGGCCTCACCCTCTCTTCTCCACTGCACGTGTTATTGTCGGAGTTGATGATGTCAACAACAACAAACCAGTATTTGAAGCGGTGAGGATCTTTTTCTTATTCTCATAAGTTATAACTATAAAGCCATGAGTAAGATTAGACAATTAGGAGAATGGGGTCCATGTTAAAAAAAGAACAGAATTTAGTTTTATTCAATTTCAGCTGGTTTTAAGGGGAATAATTCAACATTTTTGGAAATACACTTATTTTTGTTCTTGCTGAAAGTTAGATGAGAAGACGTCACAATGTCTGTATGTTAATTATGAAACTGTCGCCAGCAGTCGGTTAGCTTAGCAGAACAGGATAAAACAGCTAGCCTGGCTCTGTCCAAAGGTAACAAAATCCAACTACCAGCACCCCTAGAGCTCACTAGTTAACACTTTACATATCCGTAGAAAAACCAAAGTGAAAGCGTTATATGTCTTACTATTTCTTGGCCGGGACCAGGTGCCAGGCAACCATCAGCAACTTCAGGAAGTGACTGTTAGATTGTGATCCTGTTGGGCAGGGCCTGGCCAGCTATTTCCCCGTTTTCAGTCTCTATGCTTAGCTAAGCTAACCAGCTGCTGGCTCCAGCTACATATTTACAGATACAGATAACGATATACAGATGAGAGTGGAATCAATCTTTTCATCTAACTCTCAGCATGAAAGCAAAAGATCGTATTGTCCAAAATGTCAAACTATTCTGTTACAGTATTGTTTTGTTTGTTGTTGTTGCTGCCAACCTGAACCCTTCTTATTAGCTGACAGTCAGTTGTTTTGCTTCAAATCAAAGATTTAATTACACAGGATTGTTACATTTTTCTCTCATCCTCTCAGTGCACTTCACTTATTCCTATCTCTATCACTCCATCCTCCCTCTCCTCATCCCACTCGCCAACTCTTATTTCTTGCCAGGGCGTTCTCATTTCCCCGGCCTCTGTCTCTTTCCGCTCTGTTTTCCCAAGGGTTCTGATTAGCCTGCACACCCACTCTATCTTTAGGCGCTCCATTGGGATTTCAATTAATTTATGAAAAAAAGTGCAATATCATCACAATATACTACCTGTTTAATTAACTTCCTGCTTAATTAGGAATGACTTGAACTTCAGGAGACATACTAATGCAGAGCTGGAGCTCCTAAGGTCTTTCGGGTGGGCTGGAAGTCTTGTCAACTTGATCGTGTTTAAATATCAAGTTACGCCTCAGAACCATCTGGGCTAGCATGACCTTATGTTTGATATTATGTGATTTGTATGGACAGCTACCTACAGGCCATAGTGTCTGTGCCATCATGTCGCACGAGCCCTTGCATTATTCTTCCTTCTATCGCTCGCTCGCTCACATCCTTTGATCCATCTCCCTCCCTCTGTTTCACTCTCACTGCTCTTGTGCCTTCTGCCTATTGTGTTTCTTTTTTCATGGTCATTCTGTTGAAAGAGTAGCTATCTGATTACAAAAAAGAAAGCAGCTCTTTATCTGGGGCATATGTTCATTAGGGGGAATGGATTGAATTCCAGGCTAAGACAAAGCTGTTCACTACTGGCTCTTCAAAAGAAATCAGCTCATTTCATTTCCATAGATGAAGGCTACTGTATCTATAACTTGCAGTACCTCCCTGTGTGTGCATAGTGACCTTCTACTTAATAACTTTATTTTCTTTGATCCCTGTATTTTTATTAATGTAACATATTCTGACAATATATTTTAATAGATGAGAATTGTTTCTTGTATTTGTGTGTCTCTCCTTCTCCCCCCCCCCCTGTCTCAGTGCCAGCAATATCGTGAGCAGGCTTCAGTGCTGGAGAACCAGCCAAAGGGGACTTTTGTGTTGCAAGTGCATGCTGTGGATGCAGATGAGGGAGCAAATGGAAAAGTTAAATATGGCTTAATGCACAGAGACAGCGCCATGCCTGCCTTCAGAATTCATCCAGACACAGGTAGAGCGGTCGGATTGTCTGGCCTCAAATAGGCCTCAATTGAACTAGAGCACAGAGTTTACTGTAGATAAACAGTGCTGCATTTTAATAGTAATTGACATATTTTATGGCCATTCACGTTCAACTGTGATCTATAATGAGAAGAAATGTTCACATAACTGAAATTGCTACTTTCAAGAATGTGTTCAACAATAGGTCAAATGCCAGAACCTGTCTGTCAATCAGGATTTCATTTGATCATGTCAAGTTCTGTGTGACTCTTCAGTATATAAAATAAAATTCAATGTAATGAAGGCGAAGACAAATTGAGAAGCTGTTCTTAAGTCCTAACACGTGGACTCAGCATGTTATTCTGTTATTTTCTTTAAGACTACGGTTCTATTTTCTTCCTCTCAAGATTTAATAATAAAGTCACTGCACTTGAAAAGGATGCTCGACTTACTCCAAAAGAGTTTATAATTGCTTACTTTTTTTCTGATTAATGGGTGGATGGATAGATGGATAGATAGATGAATGGATGGTTAGATGGATTGATGGGTGGATAAATGTGTGCCATGCATAGATGGGTGAAGTGGGGAATTGCTGAATGGATGGATAAATATATATGTATTCATGTGTGTATGTTTTCCGGGGGTCGGGATTTTGTTCTGTATTTACAGGAGTGATCGTGACAGCCAGGCGGTTCGACAGAGAGCGACAGAGAGAGTATTCAATTACTGTAACGGCCACTGATTGGGCGGAGGAGCCGCTCATTGGCATCTGTCAGCTCACTATCCAAATACTGGACCAGAACGATAATAGCCCCAAGTTTGAGAATCTGCGCTATGAATGTAAGTGTTGGATAAAAGTGATAATGCTGGTAAACTGTAAAATACAAATTTTCATCAACATTTATTCATTCATTTCAACATAACTAAGACCTTAAAGCACTCAGGTAAAGAAGGTGAGTGGGCAGGGCCACGCAGTGTGTGGGACAGGGGACATGGGGGAGACTGAAACTGATTAGTCTTTTTTTATATAAACATTTCATCACGTAGACTCTATGTCAGCATTGGCCTTCCAGGTTCAGGGCTGAGCAGTTGATGGCGTGTTTAGTTGTTTTTAATCCATGAAATGCTGCTTTTCATAAATTTGGTAAAAAATGTCAATATCAACACCAGCATTGATAAGTTTCATCACAGTGCAGTCAAATAATTTAGTTTACAGCTCAAAAACCACGTTCAAGTGTGAAGTACCTCTTTAATGAATTGCATATATGGAGATTTGAAATAGACATAAGAAATGCCATGGTAATAACCTAAATCATTTTTTGCATAATAATCAATACCCCTAACATCCCTTGTGCTTGATCTTTACCATGCTTTGCCCTCAGCATCATACATTTCTACTCTTTGATGCACACTCATCATATCTGTCCTCTGTAGACTTTCTGAGAGAAGACACTTTGGTCGGTACCAGTTTCCTTCGTGTGGCAGCTCACGATGACGACTTTGGCACTAATGCAGCTATCACTTACTCCATGTCCCTGGAGCAGCCTGAGCATCTGCGGGTCAACCCTGTCACTGGATGGGTCTACGTTAACCAGCCCATATCACAGGTCAGTCAGCAGTTATTAGCAGCCTACCTGCCAGCCAGCAGCAACAAAGTTAATGAATAAGCCATCTCGAAGTGCTTCTGTCTGCTACTCCCAATCTGGGGTATGTGTACTCCCAGAGGTGCTGCATGTGGAAAGGCCACAGAGAAAGAAGATGGAGGGAGACTAATTCAGGCTAAACAAATTATTAAAAATAGATATTAACAGCTTGGAATTCCCGTGGTTATATTTGATGACTTCAGTTCGGTTTATTGCCTTGTTACTAAAGACTATCCCATAAATATGCATTAAAATCCTCTAACCTGCAGTAGCTTTCAAAGAACGACACACTATTTGTAAATGAATGGCACAGGTTTTTAACAAGCTAATTATCACAAGGACTCTATGTCCATCTTAAATACTCTGGCTTTCATAGAATGAATTCAAGGCTTTCTAGTTTTGATTCATCATTTGAGACTTTGATAGGGAGACTGACAGCTTGCGGCAGCTTTAGACATGTATTTTGAGGCTATTAACTCAAACAATTTGGAGGCTGGAAGATTATGCATGTGATTTAACTTGCAATGCAAGGTTTACCTCAATGTTAACCACTTCTTAAAACTAAAACGCTAAGCCGTATGCTTGGGAAATTTGCTCCAAAGATAATTTCCTGCTAAATAAATTAAACAGTTCTTTTTAAACTGTTAATTATTTTAGTTATATAAATGATGGTGTTCAACATCCAAACTAGCTTTAAAGATTGAACTAAAACTAATCGATGAACATGAAGTGATTTACTGTGCCAGTGAGGTAACACATGGTTTTTACATTTTTGATCGAGGTGTTGTAATGTTTCCTGTAGCACTCTTCTCCCTGTTTTCCTCTTTGACATATTCAAATTAAGTTGAGAGTTGTTCTTTGGCTAGAAACTTGCTACAGCACTATAGGGCTGTTTATTATTTAGCATACTTTTTAGCACACTGGTGTTAGAAGTCTCTGGCAATTTTGCTGCTGACTTCATGGAAAATTGTGTTACACCCAAAACCTCGCAGAACAAAGCTGTTGCATATTTCAGAGTGCCGTCAGAAGATATTTAAATCATCCCACAATCTCTGTGCTGTTAAAATGATTATAAAAGCACTTCATTAAATGTTAAATGTCTCAGCTGGTCTTAGATATTGTTTCATTCTGATTTTCTCATCACAGTTTCTGACTACAGTAAACAGGTGTTAGGGCCAAATTTTCACACCACACTTCACACTCAAGTGTGCAGCACAGCTCCCAATTGACTTGTAGCCTTTTAGTGGAATCTGAAGGAGATAGGCCATTGAACAACAGCTGTTATTCTTATGTCCTGAGAAAAAAAGTATTGATAGATACATATAAATTGCGTATGCTTCAGTGCTGTAATTATTTTCTCTAATATGTTGCCTAGAGAGTGCCTCTTTTCAAGCCCCTGTAGGGTTTTTAGGCAATTCTCCTTCACATTCCTTATCAAATTATATATTGTGTCTATTATTTTATTTATTTAACCTGTAAATAAAACAAAACTGTACAGCCAGAGCCAGCCATATGCAGTGTCAAAATAAGTGGAGATGGAAAAGGTTGTTGTGACCATATCCAGAATATTTTTGGCATATTTTCTGGTCTGCCACGCATTACTGCAAAAATAATTTCAAACCTAGATTTGATTTTAGAACAAAGTCAGTCATTCATTCATTTATTTATTGTAAAAGCAGTGGCTGCTCAGTCCAGTCTTTGTTCTAGTGTCAAGTTTTGGAAGTTGTACTTGTTCACAAATACTCATTGGATTGTCCCAGGAATAGAACATGTAATTCTGAAGTTAAGAGAATTTCTTTTTATCTGGCTACTGCAGCACAATAAAATAAATGTTAGGTTATTTGCATTGATAGAATAATGTGGCCAATAGTTGAAACGTCACATCTTAACAATTGAATTCTTATTTGAGACATTTTATTATTAACAAAGTGGTATAACTGTGACTTGCATTATTTCTTACTGTGAGAGGTTAGAATGAAATTAAATTACTTGGGCAAAAAAAGGCTCTTTAGAGGGTTTTTTCTTCACTCTTGTGTGAGTGTAATATTGAGAATCAAATTCTCTAATGACTTATTAAGGACATTTACAACTTTCCCTGCAGTGTCCACATTGATAAAATACAGTTCCTCAGTCAAATTTACCCCTTTTATTTCCTAGTGGTTCAATTATAACACAATAACAAAGGTAGAGGAACATTTTTTGCAACCTCAATTATAGCTCAATACATTTTTGTAAGGCTCATACTGCTGGCTTTGTTGTTCTTAGCCTAAATGAATTATTTCCTCAATGGAGTTCAACTTCAACAAGTTTAGGTTCAGACAGGAACTACTGACAGTCATTACTGCTAATCAGCTGATCGTGTGTGTCAGCTACACACCTATTCACACAATTAAATGAATTGTATTACTGTTTCTATGATACATGAGTTGTTTAAATATAGTGTATATTTTACACATCTAATATGTTGTCATAGGAGATGACTTGTGCCGGGTCAGTCAGCTGGATAAATCGTACTGAAAATAGAGCTGTGTATCATTTGAAATGTTTTGACCCCCATACCAAAACCTGCTTCTTTGTTGAGAAGCAGGAACCATCAAATGTTTGACATTTCTTGTCTTAAAAAAATATTACAATTACAAGAATGATTCTATTGTCAAATAGTTGCTTGTTCGTTTTCTGTCAATAGACTGTGTGTTAATCAACTAATCGTTTTATCTCTAAATACCACGGTGATCATTTTAGTGACTGAATTGTTATTGTTGACCACAGAGAACCTATATCACACGGGACATTATAGCGACTGACGGGGGAAACCGAAGCACTTCTGTGGAGCTGGCGGTCACCATCACCAATGTGAAGAACCAGCCTCCTCAGTGGGAGAAGGAGACCTACAGTGTCGTTATCCCTGAAAACACAGCCAGAGACACACCCATAGTGGTACGTGTGCATGTAACTTTGATTGCAGGTACACTGTTTTTGGACATACTATGCTATTAAGGTGGTTTCTCTATCTCTTGCCATTTTGAATCGCTGTAATTGAATCAGCTGAGTATTTGTTTGCTTACTCCTCTGGATTAGTGCACAGTCTAAGCATTATTCAGGGGCAGATTCTGTGTTCTCTTTGTGCTCAAAATACACCTTTGAAAGACTGTCAGTGCACTGAAAAATCTGTAAGCGTGTTTTAGTTTGATGCTGTAGGAGAAAGCTGACATTGGATCATGTGTGCTAAGCAAGTTTCACGACTCCAGGTTAATTAAATCCATTCAAAATGTCTTCTTTGATGTGAAAAATATATAGCTGTCAATGTAGAGAGCACAAAAATCCCTTTTGCCCCCTCCAAGGTCTTCAGAAGGGGATTCACTTTGAGATAAGAGTTATTTCAGGGCTCAGACAACAGGTTTGACTCTCCTTCAACTTTATTTCTTACTCAGATAATCAATCATCACTTAATGTAATCAAAATTTGATAGAACATATGCTTCTTTCAGCCTACAAACCACAAATGTGGTTTGACCTAGTTCTAATGTTGCCTGTCACATGTACTATAACATTATAACAAATGTTACCTGCTCTACCTCAAAAATAATCTGTGTTAAAGGAATAGTTCAACATTTTAGGAAATCTACAGCCCTCTTGTCAAGACTTGGATGGAAAAATTGATACCAGTCTCATGTTTGTTAATTATGGAGCTATAGCCAGCAGCCTGTTAGATTAGCTCAGCATAAAGACTAGAAGCAGGGAGAAAGTAGTAGCCTAATAGTCTGGTTCTGTCCAAAGTTTAAAAAATATGTCTACCAGCAGCTGGTAGCTGACTAATTAGCACACTGTATCTCATTCCTTTTGCCAGACTAACTGTTTTCCCGTGTTTCCTGTCTTTATGCTAAGCTAAGCTCATCGCTTCCCAGCTCTACCTCCATACAGCCACACATGGCATCAGCAAACCCTAGGCAAGTGAATAAACACATTTCCCAAAATGTAAAACTATTCCTTTAAGCGTGGAATATTATTCATTTTTGGTGGGGTAGCAGCTTAAAGCAGTTGACTTCTAAGTATGAAGCTAGAGCAGAGAGATGATTAGCATAGCTAGCATAAAGACTGAAAGCAGGCGGAAACAGCTAGCCTCACCAAAATAAAAGCACAGGAAGTAGCACTTCAAATATTACTAATTAACATGTTACTGTAGATGGAAGGAAAATGATTTTGTTACATTTGGATTGAGCTAGCTGTTTTCTCTCTTTAAGCTTGGAAGTCGCTTTGGATAAAAGCGTCTGCTAAATGCCTAAATGTAATGTAATGTAATGTAAGCTAAGGTAAGCTAAGCGAAGCTAACCAAACCATCTCCTGGCATCTCGTGGAGAGGTATCAATCTTTTTATCTCACTCTCTGCAAGAATGCAAATAAGCTTCCCAAAATGTTGAACTAATCCATTAAAGCAAGAGAGTTGACTGGGACCTGACTGTGCATATATGACATTGAGTCATTTAGGCACATGGAAGCTCAAGAGCATATTTCTGCTTTTTTTCCTTTCCTAACTTCAACATAATCTGAGATCCAGACTTCTTGATCTTACTTCTCATCCTATTCAGACAATCAAGGCCACCTCTCAGCTTGGTGACCCGAGGGTGACCTATAACTTGGAGGATGGGATGGTCCCCGAAACCAACATGCCAGTTCGTTTCTACCTCTCCCCCAACCGGGAAGATGGCTCTGCATCCATTCTGGTGTCTGAACCACTGGACTATGAGACCACACCGTTTTTCTCTCTCCGGGTTCGAGCCCAGAACGTGGCGGCTGTTCCTCTTGCAGCTTTCACAACAGTTTATGTTAATATTACAGGTGTGATTTGTATTTTTCTCACTTTTTTTCCTTCATGATATTATTATTTGTTAACTGTATGTTCAGATGTAATTGTGTCCTTTCCAATTTTCGGTTTGACAAGATTTACATATAATTAACTGTAGCTTGTAATAATTGACTGCTAGTCATATAATGTCAGTATAAATTAGTTGATTGAGAATATCAAACAGATGTTTAATGTTCTACACAGGTTTCAACTTTGGATGCTAGAGAATGTATTACCTAATGACTCTGGAAATTAACATATTATCAATTTCATACAAAATCTCTCTTCTCTCCTAAGATGTGAATGACAACGTGCCATTTTTCACCTCCTCCATTTACGAGGCCTCAGTAACAGAAGGAGCGCAGATAGGGACTTTGGTTCTCCAAGTGTCTGCCCATGATAAAGACCTGGGTCTTAATGGAGAGGTTTGTGGTTATCTATGTCTGTTCATGCTGTGCAGGTACAAAATTACACATCCATAGATTTTTCCCTTGCTAAACTATGCTACACTAAAAGGGGTCATTCTGTAACATCACGCTACAATCCCTCTGGTGTGGAAGCTTTTGTTGTGTTGTGGAGGTGCAGTTGGGAGCTGTGCCATCGCAGCTGTGTGACTGACTGTGACAATATCAGTATCGATCAGATTTTTTGTGTAATGTGAAGGCAGGCTTTGGAAAAATGATAGAGACTTCCTGACATTTTCAGCCACGAAGCCTTTAATTTCTGCTATTTCGGCAGGTTATTGCTTGAAAGAATACTGTAACTTCATTTTCAAATTCCCTGTGCTCCACAGATCACTTACTCTCTGCTGAGTGACAGCAGTGGCGACCACCATCTGTTCCGCATAGACCCCAAACATGGGATAATCTACACCGAAGCTGTTTTTGATCGGGAGGCCCGCAGCTCCTATTTGCTGGAAGTTCAGTCAGAAGATGGCCAGGAGTCAGCGCGACCTGGCAAGAACAAGCAGTCCAACTCAGGTTAGAAATGATGAGGAATGAAATAATGGCATCAGTCTTATTTTTTTCTTCATGTCATTAAAGGAATAGTTAGACATTGGCACCGCTCTCAGTCGTATCAATCTTCATCTAACTCTGCAAAAAAGGAATAAGCATATTTCCCAAAACATTAGGGTTGTTACTATGCAAATAATAAGACAGTGACAATTAATTCAGACTAGCATCCTCCTCATCAAACTGGCACTTTCCCAATAGCGCCATTTCTGCCAAGATGAACTCACTGTTTATTAATGTCTTTTCAGTCATAAAACGTTTGCAAACAGAATAAAAACACTTATTACAATGCATGTGTTTACATAGCTCAATACTCTTCAGCCAATTATCTTGAGACACATTATTATTTACTCTCTGAAGGTTGTTTCCCAGTTGCAGTAGATTCGAGATGGTCAGGACACAGCATATCACCAAGTCTGCGATACGGCATTTACCAACTGCCATTGGTGCAGTGCTTTGCACGGCTCGTGATTGGAGGAGATGGTCTCAACATGTCTGCCAGCAGACATTTGCTAAAGCAGTAAAAAGTTGTTTGTATAGTTAGCATGAGATAAATAAAATAAATAATAACTTTGAATTATTGCTTTTATTATTTTTCGCGTCCAAATATAATTTCCATGGAATTGATATGCGGTTAGAGATTATTATAAATGCTATGGCGCATATGTTATTTGAATTTGCATCTAAACTAAGGCCAGACCCCTAAAGTATGTTGTCACGGTGTTTGGCGACGATTGGAGCAATGGTGCGCCGTGCAAACCCAGACAGAAGCGCAGCCAGTTAAAGTAGGATTTAGTGTATCCTATAATAATTTTCCATTCTTATTATACTCTACGAAACTATATAAGTTAGCAGAGTTAACTTTGAAGCGACCTCTGGCCTGGTGCAATGTCCCATTCATAAAGAGCAGCATTGTTCTTTGCCTATAAGCCCACAGGGCAATACTGAAAACTCATCTATGAGGAGTCCTTCCTCTGTGTACAGTGTTTTAAACAGACTGCATTGGCATGACAATACATGCATTTACACCTTGGGATTGACTTTGAAAAATGAATCTGAATTTGATTTATTCCACTGCCATGACCAGACAGCCTCACTTTCTCCCATGTGAAAGTAGCTCAGAGATTTCTTGGCACTTTTTTCTTATAATCCCTTTTTATTTCTCCTCTCTTTAATTTCGTTGTTCAATATTTAACCAGTACGGCCTATGTTTGTTTACCATGTTCTCTTTGAGACATTTTGGCAGTCATAAAAACCTCAGTCGGTATCTAGAGTGACCTAATATTACATTTGTATTCAGAAGTGGGTCTTTTGCAAATGTTTGTAAAGGAGGTATTAGGGGTAAAGGGTGATGTTTTGGAGCAGCAAAACTTTCTCTCCAGAGTCGCCAGGGCTGCTTAGCATTTGCAATGAGCATTAGCTGTGTCTTGTGCCACAAATCTCCCACATCCTGAAGGGCTCATCTCCTTTGCAAACATTACCTGTCTCGCTGCGTCACCACTGGGATACACCAAGGGGAGGAGGGAGATGTAAAAACAAGCCACGAAAATAGAGCCACCATCATTTCTTACTGCAGCAGCTCCAAATTAACATGTCACCCATGTGTTCTGTGAGCAGATAATTTACTTTTTCTAACTAAAGAAATAAACAGTGTAATGAGGAGGGCACCGATAAGACACAAACACTTGTCATCTTATAAATATTTAACCTCGGTAGAGAGGTTCTTTATCTACTCTGTGCATAGAAGCAGCTTGTTGAAGAGGTTTAGCCCCATTACTGTAATTCTTTCTGTTGAAAACAGTTACCCCTGTTTAAACAATAAACTCCTGACAAAATGAATAATCTATGTAATTTACAGTACATCTTTGTGAATAATGTTTTTTCTGATTTCCATGTCAATGAGGCACATTGCATCGGGTTAAGTGCCTCTTTCTCACTAAACAGTGACAATGAATTGTAGAATCAATAGACAGATGGAGAAGAATACACACATACAGTGATTAGTGAAGTGTGTTTGTGTGCTGCGTCATTTAATCTTCTGCCATTTTGTCATTTTTGCAGACACAGCGTATGTGAGGGTTTTCATCAGCGACGTCAACGACAACAAACCAGTCTTTGCTCAGCGACTGTATGAAATCGGTGTCGATGAGAATGCAGATGTGGGCCTGGCTGTTGTCACTGTTAGTGCTAATGATGGGGATGAAGGTATGCTTGATGAGACAGCAGACTGAGGAGGTCCCAAGGAGATTTTACTGATGCCACTTACTAGAAATAAAGGTTAAAAAGGCTAGCCAACCAGAACCAATATAGTTTTTGTGAGGCACGTTGAAACTTTAAAGAAGTTTTCAGATTGCACTTTCTTAATTTTCCCCCAGAGTCTCTTTCTTGAAATAACAGACATATTTTGGCACTCTATTAGTCAGTTTTCCAGCAGTGAGTTGTGTGCCAAGTAGACACCTTTTTGCAAGATACCCTGCATTTGTAGCAGTATGCATAAAGTGATCCTGTGGGCAGTCTTTTCCAGTCTGGCCTGAGCTCTGCTGAAATCATGCGGTGTGCTAGATTTAGCAGTAGTCACTTGATTGCTTGGTAATGCACTGTAGCACATATGTTCCAAAAAGAGTGACACGCTCCCACACAGTAGGTGGGCGGGATTTAACCAATAAAGCAGTTGCTCATCCTCCATACAGCAGTAGCCTAAGATCCCTTTATCAGACATGTTTAGGTCCGTTAATCAAGTATTTATGGCGAGCGGGGGTGCAGCTTAGGCCGGGCTGCAGCACTAATGATGAATAGCTGTGGAATAACATCAACCCCCAACATTAAAGTTGCAATACTGTTGCACTTGCATCTGAGAGGCTACGCTCAATCTGTCTTGTTTAAAAACTCCACCCTGGACTTGACTGCTGTAAGCCTGCCAGATCCCTGTGGGAGGCAGGGAGCACTTTGTCAGCTAGGGTCGTGTTAATAGTACAGATTAGTGTATTTACATGGGATTGCAGCCACTTTAACCCAACAGGATGATTGAAAGCAAAGACTGTTCATTCCAGGAGATTATCTTATCTATTCCCGTGTTAAACCGGTAGACTAGATGGTCTCGATGGAGACACAGTAGATACGTTCAGATATTGACTTGTTCTTTTTCGAAACTACTCTCTCTCTCTCAGGCCTCATTCCCTAGAGGGCAGTATCAGAGTGCGTAACTGTAGGCTGCTTTTTACTCTCATGCTCCCTTTTACTTTTTTCTGCACACTTTTTTAATTAGGATCTGATTAAAGCTGAGGAGACAAGGTACAACGTTTCCATTTAATTAAGTAATCAAAACAAGAAAGGGATACATGAAAACCTACTAATGCTCAGGTTTCAAAGGAAATGAGGTGTAATACCCTTGTGGCTATGCCATTCTGTTGTTGCTAGTGTTATAGTGCTTCCGCTTAAAGAAAGACACATGACAATACTGAAATATTAGAATGTTGCTACATGTATGTTTTATCTTTAAATTTAATTACCCATATTATAAAACTTTATCTGCAGAATCAGGACAGTGATTTCACATTTCCAATAATGCATTTTGTGATTCCTGCTACAGGAGCCAATGCCAAGCTGCGCTACCAGATTACATCTGGCAACAAAGGTGGTGTTTTTGACATCGAGCCAGAGGTGGGGACGATCTTTATTGCACAGCCTCTGGACTATGAGGAGCAGAAGAGATACAAACTGCTGGTCCTCGCCTCTGACGGGAAGTGGGAAGACTACGCAGCCTTGGTGGTTACTGTGGTTAATAAAAACGATGAGGCTCCCGTGTTCTCCATGAATGAGTACTATGGATCTGTCACAGAGGAGCTTGATGGGTCACCTGTGTTTGTGCTACAGGTGAGAGGCTGAGATGATTACTGCAAAGAGGTTTTACACTGCAGTTTTTTCAATAATTACTGTAATCCATAGAGCTGTAATTATCTGTAGAGTGGTCTTTTTTAATCAAAAGTGTTAGTACAGTAAATAGTTACAATGTCTTAATGTAACATGTTATTTCAGGGTGTCTACTAGTTTTTTATTGTTTAAAAACTACTTCAGTTTGAAAAAATATAGAATTATCATTCCACTAAATTAGACAGTAGTAATTGCTAAGGAAAAAGAGCAAACACTTAAATCTGCTGTCTAAAAAGTTCAAATCTAAAGAAGACTGAGGTGACGTCTGAAAAGAGATCCATTTTCTTGAGAAGTCTTTTTTTCTGCAGGTGACTGCTACTGACCCAGACAAAGATGCAGACCAGGGCGCCATACGGTATTCTATTCATGGCCAAGGGGCAGAATCACACTTCATGATCAACGACATCACAGGGGAGATGTATGCCCAGCGCACCATGGACCGAGAGGAGCGTGCCGTCTGGCGCTTTGTTGTCATGGCAACGGACGAAGAGGGCGAGGGACTTACTGGCTTTACGGATGTTATTATCAATGTTTGGGACATAAATGACAATGCCCCCACCTTCTCGTGTGCGCCTGATAATTGCCACAGTAGCGTGGCAGAGAACTCCCCTCCTGGAACGTTTGTTGTAGAAATGACAGCGGTAGACCTTGACGATGCAGCCGTAGGTCAGAACGCAATCCTCACCTACCGGATTACTGAGAATGTGCACCACACAAAAAATGCAGACCTTTTCACAATTGATTCCAGCACCGGCACCATATCTGTGGCGGCAGAGGGTCTGGACCGGGAGTTTGCAGACAGCCACCAGCTGGTAGTAGAGGCACGGGACGGCGGGGGCATGACAGGTACAGCTACCGCCACTATAGTGGTAACGGACATCAATGACCATGTGCCAAAGTTTAGAGAGGACTGGTGTGGCGCTCGTGTGCCTGAGAG
Source organism: Nannoperca obscura (assembly GCA_036024295.1). NCBI lineage: Eukaryota > Metazoa > Chordata > Actinopteri > Centrarchiformes > Percichthyidae > Nannoperca > Nannoperca obscura. The sequence goes on from JAVQJL010002149.1 coordinate 29,200, forward strand.
CACTAATGAAGATGCTCCTGTTCTGGAGTTGAGTGCTGTGGACCCTGACGCTGGCACGTATGGACTGCTGGCCTTCAGTGTGGTGGCAGGAGACCCGGAGCAACAATTCTACATGGTCAGTCACAGGGTGGGGCAGACGGGCACTCTGAGACTGAAGAAGAAGCTGGACTTTGAGAAGCCAGGGGAGCAGCGGTTTAACCTTACCGTCAAGGTGGAGGACTCTGACTTCTCCAGCCTCATCCACTGTATGGTGCTAGTTGAGGATGAGAACGACAATGCCCCTGTGTTTGCCCCGAGCTCCCACCAGCTATCCCCTTTGCCTGAGGACATAACTGTGGGAACCAGCATCATTCAGGTCGTGGCCACTGACTGTGACTCGGGCCTGAATGGGGACATTTTGTACAGCGTTCTCCCACAGTCTGACCCATATGGTCATTTTACAGTCAGCCGAGCCGGTGTGGTCACAGTCGCCAGGCAGCTGGATAGGGAAATAGTGGCAGGTTACGAGCTGGTTGTCATGGCGACAGACCGGGGTACCCCTGCACTTACTGGCAGTGTCACGGTCCACTTGCCACTTCTAGACATGAATGACAACGGGCCAGAGCTGGAGACAGCCTACACTCCTGTGCTGTGGGAGAACAGTCCAGCACCTCAAGTGGTGTGGCTCAACAGGAGCTCATCTCTGCTACATGTTGTAGACAGAGACTCCAAAGAACATGGGCCTCCTTTTGTCCTCTCCCTGCCCTCACTTTACTCTATTGACTTCCACCTACAGGATCACAGGAACGGCTCTGCAACCATCACTGCCCTGCGGAGATTCGACAGGGAAAGGCAGAGCGAGTTCCGCTTGCCTGTGATTATGATTGACAGCGGCAATCCACCAATGACAGCCACAAACACGCTCACCATCACCATTGGCGACCAGAATGATAACGCCCATCAGGCAGGAGAGAAAGATGTCTATGTGCATAGCCGCAAGGGTGAGTTGCTCGCTTCCGCTCATTTCATTCTCTTTGCCCCTTGCTTTCGCTACAGAGCTTTTCACTGCAGGGAAAGCTTGAGTGAAGAGGCGAAACTGAGGCTACAGCTGAAGGGAAAAGTTTTCCATCCCATACCTGCTCGGTATAGTCTGGAATTCATAATTTCACTTTCCTTTTACATTCTAACTGTGTTTTGTTATGGTAATATTGTTGTCAAATCTTTTCCCAAGCCCTCAGCACATTTCCCCTGTGCCTAAAGCGCATCTGAACATCAAATTATGATAAAAATTGCGATTCTTCTTTTTTTGTAGTTTTTTACCCTCCAGGTAAGTTAGTTAGGTATGTTGGATTGTTCGTCTTTTGATCGCACACTCAGCTACATGGCAATTTCTGGTTATTGTGGAAAACAGCAACGCCATGAGTCATCCGGGCTCCCATTGTTTACCCAGCTGCAGTACTCTGGCACTGCAGGTCGATAATAACATAATCCATACTGAGATAGCCCTGCTTCCTTAAGCTCCACGCTCTCTGAAGTGGAGCACTGAACGCCTATTCATTCCAGCAGTGGGGCTCCACAGTTATGAGCATAATAAGTAGAACAGAACACAAGAATGCAAGATAAGGAGAAGAGAGGGACGAAAAGATAACTGTTGGCATCAGCAGATTCTGTCCAGACTGAATCAATGTGTGTGTGTGTGTGTGTGTGTGTGTGTGTGTGTGTGTGTGTGTGTGTGTGTGTGTGTGTTTACCTTGAACAGGAAGGATGGCAAATGCGGCACTGGGGAAGGTATATGCCCCAGATCCTGATGACTGGGACAACAAGACCTACACTCTGGAGACAAGTGCAGCCAAGTAAGAGCTCCCTGTTAAATGCATATAATTTCTTCTGAAAACATGCTGATCTCTAAATGTGCAGCACAAGTACAACTGCTAAAGCAATACAGTACTAGACGAACTGCCAACAGTGTAGAAATGGAAAAATAAAGAGGATGTGGACTCAGCGTTGATGCTGTATTTCTCTAACAAGGCCTCTTTCAGTGATATCACTCAGCCCGAAACATGCCTAACAGGTACTTTTCCTAATCTTAGATCCAATTCCCTGGCCTCTAATATAAGATACACTTTCCAAACGGACTTTAATCATAGCCGTCAACAGTGATTGCCATTCTGGAAAAGCAATCAGATTCAAACAAACTAAGCAATCTCTATACACCTGTATGGTGTTCCCAAGATGAAACATCCCGTACGAGCAGTCTGACTTCGTCAGGGACCTTGTGCAGTTATTCAGTATTCACATCCTCAAGATCAGATTAGAAATACCAATTGCATATTTGTTTTATTCATATAACAAATTCTGACAGTTACCATGACAACTATCAAGCTTTTTGGAGCCAAAGAATTTGCCTTTTTTGTCTGCTTTTTCTTGGCATTTTTTCTTTTTCTGTGAATTATTATTAGTATTTTTTTTTATGAATTTGCATTCACTTCTCGCTGGAGTAAACCCAGGTACCACTGACCAATTCTCTACTTGTCTGTCTCCCATCTGCCAGGTGTTTTTCCTCTGAACAAGAACTCAGAAACAAAAGAAGCCCATTGTCTTTCTTTCTTTCTTTTTTGCTCTCATCTTCTGCTGAAGCCGTCCTCTCAGACTTAACAGCTCCTCTGCTTTTCTCAGGTACTTCAGTCTGAACCAGAGCTCAGGAGTGCTGACCATTCGACAGAACACTCCAGCAGGCAGCTACTGGTTGAGGGTCGGGGTGTCTGATGGGGTGTGGCCCGATGTGATCTCAGGGATCAGAGTTCATGTTAGGGAGCTGGAGGAAAAGGCCATTGTGTCGTCCGCCTCGCTGCGTTTGACCGGTAACATTAGCAGAAACACTGACTCACCTGAGGGCATAAACACTGTGTTCATTTTGAATCATTGGGTGCTTGCAGCTCTGCATGTGGATGGGTGTTGCTGTGATTCAACTATTGAGTTATGTCTCTACATGACCCCCAAAACCATAAGTCAAGGCAATATTGAGTATAATAGTTTTTCAATTGGATTCCCTCTCTCAGTCATCCTCCACAAAATAATATGCTTGCTCTTTGTTGCTGCTGTTGTTGTTAAATTTGAAGATGATGTTGAAAGAGACAGCATCTGCCACAGGCATGAATAAATTGGTACTTTTCATTGAATGATTATCAGGTTGTCAATCCAGTTAACAGTGAAATAATAGGCTGTCAGGAGAATTTCTTTTATACTTGCATTCTTTAACATTTCTAAGCATTGTAAAGAAACCATTCACAGTGCTTGCTGGTAATAGTTTCCTTCGTCTCATTCTTTAACCCTCTGAAGTTTATGTTGGAGCGTTCATTTTTCTGTCACTCTCTCAGAGCAAATCTGAGTTATAAAGGTCAATTTGGAAGTGTCAGGTAAAGTCCTTGACATTTAAAAAGCCATTCGGCAAACAGCGTTGAAGGCTTTAATGGATGTCTCTGACTCCAAGTCATTATCATTTTTGGAGATTAAAGATGACTGCCCACATTCTCCAGATATTATTGGAAGGTGGTACCACCAAAGTGATTGATTTGCCAGTCATTAAAAGATATATATAAAATCCTAAGTTTATTTCAATAAAGAAATAAAGGTTTTTTACTTGACTGAATTTTCAATCATTCACCTTATGGATGATTCAGTGAGGAAATGGATCAATAGAGGGAGATGTTAGGCTAACTCTTGCGCTAATGGAATCAGGAATGCAGTAGACTTTGATCAACTCTGTAGTGTCATTGACGAGTCAGTAGTTCTTATTGGATGAACACCCACTCTCTTTGTCTCCCGAAGGCATTACAGCGAGAGGTTTTATCGACTCTCACGTCGAGGGGAAGACTCGGCTGGAGACGTTCTGGGACTTCCTGTCTGAAACCCTGTCTGTCAGACCGGGGAGTATCAACATTTTCAGCATAGCAGACAGAGAGGAGAAAACAGTGGACATCCATTTCTATGTGCTAACTGATAATGGCTACCTTCGCCCAGAGAAACTGCATGCTATCCTCGCGGCACATAAAAAGAAGGTATATATACCAACGTGTCTGACAGATAGAGATCAGTGCTCATATATCAAGTGATAAACTTGGGAGCTTGAGGGGAAGAGATAACAGCTTTTTATCTGCCCTTTTATTTTCACACCAACTTTCTGCCTGTTTATTGCTTGCACCTGTCATGTCTCTTTGTCTCTCCCATTCATTTCTTTTCTCTGTCTCCTTTCTCTTTTAATCGCTGTCTTTCCTCAATGTTTCGATTGTGTATCAATTTGATTCCTCTGTTATTCCTAACTATATGTAATGCTCCTTTTAAAACAAAGGGCCTTGCCTTCCTCTTTTGCATTGCTTGTAAAGTATTTTATCCCCTCAAAATGTATATCACTGTGTACCCCTCACCACCATCAATAGAGATACAAATCTTTGTATCTTCACTGGCAATTTGTGTAATTCCCATTTTTATATCCCTCATCACCTCCCTTCTTCCTTTTTCTGACTCTCCGCAGCTGCAGTCACTGCTGCGCGTAAATGTGAGCCAGGTGCAGGTAGATGAGTGTGTGCACACAGACTGCAAGATATCCGGCGGCTGCGTCACACAGTTAAGCATCAGTGACTTGCCCACCCTGGTAGACTCAGGTGCTTTATCCCTGGTCTCAGTGACGTTGGCGTCCTCGGCTGTTTGTGGCTGCGCTGCCAGGGAAATGACCCACCAACCCTGCTCCTCCTACCCCAGTAACCCCTGCCTTAACGGGGGAACCTGCGTCGACACCCAGAATGGATACAGGTGAGAGGCATGTCTGCAGTTGTTCAGGAGGACATAGAGTTGGACGAACCTCTTAAAAAATAGGATTATATATAGGAGTTCCTTGGTGTGCTGCAGTGTTCGCTCTCGACTTACTGTAAGAGTGACATCTTGGAAAATGAGCCCAGAATTACTAAAAGTGCCCCTTGTGAGAAAAAATCCCCTTCACCTGCAACTTGACCCAACTTGCTTAAGCTGTTCTGCTGTGCTGTCAGCTGAATATAGAGTAGCAGGTTTTGGTCTATTTGCCATGGTACAATGTACATGCATGTGCAGTATGACTGTATCATGCAAAGATTATTGAATTTGGTTTCTAGATTTATAGCCTGGTGTTGAATTGTTGAAGTTCAAGTGCGCTGTGTTTTGCGAGCTATGTTTAGCAAATAATGAACATATCCTTTGTATGAAGGTCATTAGCTAGTAATTATAAAATTAACCCTATTGACAAATGTCTAGTCAATATAAAGGCCTTCAACTTCAAGTATACAGGTCTCTGTGGGAGTCTATTGCGGATCAAACAGCACACATTTCATTTCATCCACACACTAATGCCCAGATTAAATAAATATAGGGCAAGGGGATTAGTACAACTCTGGCACCCCTCTATGCTCACAACTTCTCAACATCTCATTTAATGGCATGTAGATGCAAGTTTGTAAGAGGCATAGATTTCAGAGAGAGGATGTACAGAACTCTTTTTTTTTTACACTTTATCTTTTAAATTGTCTCTGCTGCAGTTGATCTTCACATTATTGAAAGAACCCTGTATTCTGTTAGAAGGATATCTCCCCATGCGTGCTATATATATGTGTTCTCATGTGAATGCAGTACAACCATAAAGAAACCAATGTTTGGTTCTGTCCTCTGTCAGAGGAGCTTAACAGTCAACCTAAGTCAGCAGCTGAGCTGATATTGTCAGTCAGAAGAGAGAAAAATATGCCCTGCACTTCTTGATTTGGATTGGCATTGCTCTCATGAGTCACATGAAAGAGCAGAGAAAGAATGAGGTGCTGTGCGTGTGCATATGTATGCATAAGGCTACTCTCTGCCTAAGCCATCCCTTTTGCTGCGTATGGATCAGTATTCCTGACATGTGTTGCCCCTCTGCAGAATAAACAGCAATGGGGAGAAACAGCCCCTAACAGCCTCAGTAGACACAGCCTTCCTCAGACACCGCATGAAAATAGATGGCTTTGACATTATCAGCAAAGCCAGCTTGTCTCACATGCCTGCAGTGGAGGGGACAGGATGAGATCAACTGGTCCTTTCCACCCTCGCCATCGCTGTGAATGGGCTGTTTTCATCACCGCATGTATCTCTTCCTTTGTGGTGTTATGATTATTAATATTTAACATTATAGTCTCATACACAAACATATTGAAGAGGGGCATGTAAAACATTTCATTTCCAGATTCTGAAAGAGCACTGATCCCTAACACTCAAGCTCTAATCAAAGTAGATAAGTGCACAGATATCAACCAAAGTGTGTAATACCTTAAGAATGAGAATAAGTTTAAAAAAAAAAAAAAGTCCAGGAAATCAGTGGTGGTGCGGCGCATAGAAAAGTGAGGGGAAATAGAATTAATTATCTCCTAACAAAGGAGATGTGATGTGCCGAGCAGGAACAGTCTCCAGAGGGTTCAGCTTGGCCAGCTGTGACAGATAAAGAATAGGCCGGAGTAATATTGTGTTCATAGCTAATTGATTTAATGTAGAACAGAATATTCAGGGCGTTGTGGTTAATGCAAACAATTCATTGATAAGAGAGCTTTCTTAGCTGTCTGTGGACAGTCAACATTTTGTAGCAAAGTCAAAGCCCCTGTCTGTGTGAATCAACAAGACTGTCACGTCCGCAGGAGAAAAGTCACCGCACACAGATACAGAGATTGGACAGTGTGAAGATTTCACACAGCACAAAACATGAAAGACACTGATTGTTTCTTTCCCTGTGTTTTGTCTTGATTTTCCTCACTTTTGTTTTTCTCTTCTCTGTGCTACAGGTGCCACTGCCCCCCACAGCTTGAGGGGCCAGACTGTCAGCAGACGGGATTTAGTTTCCTTGGCAACGGCTATGCCTGGTTTCCCCCCATAAGGCCATGCTTTGATAGCCATCTTTCACTGGAGTTTATGACAGACGAAGACGACGGATTGCTACTGTATGCCGGCCCGTTGGCCACTCTGCTGCCTGGGGATGCTGAGGACTACATGGCCATAGGTAAAGAGTGAGTCTGTATAACTAGATACGTGCCAAGGGGCCTTCAGGTCATTACTGCACTAAAACTTGGAACTTAATTTTGTGTGTTCAATTACTGGGTGGTAGCTCATCAGATATATTAGTCAGATTTTGTTCGTTAGTGTACTGCTGAGGGATATGAGCACTCACCCTACCGAGATGTACAGTAAGTACAAAGTAAGTGTATGTAATAGATAATTGTGTTTTTGTTTACCCTCTGCTTGCGTCAGAGCAGTGGTTCAGCTTCTGGACAGTCTCTGTGGCTGGTAGACAGTAGTCAGTGTGTCGCTCAAGGACGTGTCAGCAGGGTTTATTCTTGCTGACCAAAAGACCAAAAACCAACAGAGACAAATTTCTGTAATGACACATGTTAGTTATTGATATTATGGGTAGTGATGTCTTTAAATAAACATTTATTCCGTGGTTAATTTTTACAGTTACTGGCACAGAAATGAATAGTAAGAATGATTTTGACAACAACGATTTAAATAGAAATATAAGTGATGTTGGAAATATTATGTATTGGGGAGATTATTAATGATTATTTATAAAATGTAGTAGCAACCAGTACAGTATAAATAATTTATTTTGAGCTTTACTGTAGCTGTCAAGGGGTAAATACTCATGCTCTCTCAACTTGCTCAGTTCCCCTTGCACACATACAAACATACACTTATACCTACAAACATACATACACTCTTACCATTTCCTGTCTCCAGGATTTCATTTTATCACTGGGGCTAACTTAAAGTGTTGGTTCACCCCAATTACACGAAAAAACATTTTCCCATTTACCACTTGGTATCTAGCCAGGCACACAGTTTTGTTTCGTTTCTTTGCTCAGGTTTTGAGACATCTGTCTTTCAGATTCCTGCCTCCACCCCAATATAATAAAGGTGAATTAAATTTAAGTTGTGGGGCTAACATCATTTAAAATGAGATTTAAAAAAGCAAAATGTCATTCCAAAAACAATGTCATCTTTAGCGGATAATTCACATAGCTCATGGTCATGAGTAATTTGGATGAACCGACCCTTTAATTGATTTTCATTTCCTATTTCACAACCCTGTGATACTATTTTCTATCATCTTGTTTCAGGTGCCATTCAGATTCTCTGCTATAATCCAACTGTGTTATGTTATAGTGTCATTCTCTTTTTTAGCTCATACTGTATGTTTGAGGTAAATGCTTTCATATGTCCCCTGGGTTTTTTCTCATTCTTGTGCGAACTAGTAATTTGCATCTTGCCTGTTTTTTGCAATGCATTTTATCAGTTTTCTTCTTGATCTTGCCTGTACATTTTGTTTGTGCGAGCAAGTTTAGTTTTTCTGTACTACAAATCTGTAAGAGTTGCCTTTTTTGAGTTGTAAACTTTTCATTCAGGTATAATGATAATAACCTAGATTTACTTTAGAGTAGCTAGTGTTCATTCTGAACCCTCTTTTCTTCAGAGCTGATTGGTGGGACACCCAGTCTGAAAGTTAACCATGGTTCTGGGACCCTGGTCCTCCAGTTAACAAATAATGTTGGTGTGGCTGACAGACAATGGCATCGCCTTGACGTGAGGAGCAACAGTAAAGTAAGAGAAGTACATTCATGCTAGCACCTTTACATGTATTTTTCTCCAAGTGTTTGAACTACCTAGATAAAAGTATATGCTGTGATTATAAGTGCCTGGCTACAGTAGACTCTCACATCCACATATTCAGTAGTGATGACCTTTCTCCACTCTCCCCCAATTTAAAGGAAGTGCGCTTCACTCTCGATCGATGTTCCAGTGCGATAATCATGGAGACAGAAGGCGTGGACTCATGGGCAATGACAGAGGACCGCTCATCCTGTGAAATCCGAGGGGTCACACCCAACAGGGACAAGTAAGATCAATAAATAAATGAAACAAGTCTGACCAACACTGCTCAAAACATAAACCAGCCACAAGCGGCTCTTCTGAATCCTACAAGGAGCAATAAGCACTCCAGGCATCCGGTACTTAATCATTACATACATAATAAATTGTATTTCTTATCTTTTATAATAAATAAATAAACATACATGTAAATAAATGTATGTGGCTACATGTTTGTTCTGAAGAACCCCTGCGTTTATGGTCAAACTAGCAAACAATTAGGGTTTAGAAATTCTCCAGAGGTCCTTCTGGGGTTTTCCTTTAGTTGCAAACTACTAATCTACTGATGTTTTGTTTTCTTTCCTGTTTTTAAACCTGCAAGGATGCTAGGCTCATAGGGACAGCGTCTAAATGCCCCTGTCTCCTCAGGGGTAAACAATCCTAAATATATTGCAGCATTAGCACTTACATAGGCAGCAGTTTGCAAGGTGGTAAAAGTGAAGTGAAGTCAATATTTACATACAGATGTGTTAAGTAGATTGTATATATACTAGTAGCATTTTAATGATGGATATTTAATTTAGTTTATTATGTGTTGGCATGCTCAACTTACCTGGTAACATATGTAATACTGGTGTAGCAACATACATTGTACATAACATAACCCACACAGTCTTGGCAGAGTATTATTCATTTGGGATTGGATCTTGACAGATTAGATGAAGCCTCACAGTTGAGGTGGGACTAAACTTAAATACAATTTAAAAAAGGAATTAAAAGTTTGTTAGGGCAGCGACTAATGCTTATTTTCATTAGTGACTAATCTATTGATAATTTCTTTCAACTAATTGATTAATAGATTGGTTCATAAAATGTGAAACATTAGTGAGAAAAACCGTGGCCTTTCACAAGTTCCTAGAGCCCAAGGTGGCGTTTTCAGATTGCGGGTTTTGGCAGATATCCAGTTTGATATGATATACACAGCCTCAAATATAAGGAGCAGGAACCCAAGAAAGTTTGGCATTTTTGCTTGATAAATGACTTGAATGATGAATTGATTATCAAAATTGTTGCTGATTAATTATGTGTCAAAAGACTATTCAGTTATTTTTATTAATTGTTTCAGCTCTAAAGTTATTAGCAATTAGCAAAACCTAGTTGGAGTGTCCTCAGTGTCCACTGATATACCTCTGGTATATAATACAAAAATGCTCAGGCTTATAGTGCATGTTCAGTAAATAGTATATAAAATGGTGTTTATGTACAAGCTGCATGGAATCGTTTATTGAAATCAAATCAGATAGTGACTCAGACATTTAGGCTCACTGTGTTCATTTTCTCAATTTCTCTCTGTGGAAGGGAGAAAACTATTTATGAGAGCCTCAGATATTATCCTTAGAAAGCCAACAAATGTTTGTTTGCTTTCCCACAGCTGAGTTTGTTTTCCCTCATCGTGGGCACTGTACTCATTGTTTTGTTTTGTAATTGAGCTGAGTTCATGACCAGTGCTATTCATTTTAATAATGAATTTAAAAATGTTAAGAACCTTTAAGAAACATGGACTGTGATTACTGTATTAGACCTATTAGGTAATACAAATAGTTATGTTCTTAAACAGGGAATGTGCTAGTTAACAAGCTGCAATTAGCACTGAAATGCATTCTGTTTTATCTTCTTTGTGTAGCCAGTTTTTAAAATACCAAAGTCGTCTACCCATCATGCATTTCTTTTCACAATAAGGGATAAAGAACAAGAATAAGATGTCATATTTTTTGTCGGAAAGCAGTAAAAGTGATGACAGCCTCGGCAGGAAAGGAATGAAACCATGAATTTAACCTTGACAGCTTATATGGCGTGTATGTTCCTTTTTCTCTGCTTTCATTCTGCGTTTCTTTATGTAGAGATGTGTTTTGAATTGTAACCATGATAATTTACATGGTGAATGTGTACTTTTATTCTCCTCACATTTTTCTTCCCTGTTTACTTGTTTATTGAGAGATGGTTTTGTTTCCCAGGTATCTGAATGGAAGTCATGTATTGCAGCTTGGAGGGGTCAACGAGAACATGTCATATGAATACCCACAACTACAGCACAAACACTATACTGGATGTATAAGGAACCTGTTTGTGGACAGCAAGGTAACCAGCACAGAGTTTACTGAATACGTGAACATACCATGTGGTCTGTTTATTAAGGGTATAGATTGGATGAATATAGTGCTGTATTGTATTCCTTTATTTATTTCATCCTTTAGTTGGGGGGTCACATGGGTGCTGGGTGATGATGCACACCTTTTATAATTATGCAGAAGTATATAAAAGGACGACATGGTGGAAGAAACATTTAAATTTTTTGCTAAAGTAAAAGCAGTAATACCACAACACAAAGAAGCCTTGTGAAGTTTTCCTATAAACATAGTTTCAGTTCACATTCAGTGTTTCTCATTAACTGTTTTCATGAGGTTGAAACATGCATTGTTTATGTCCATGTTTCCTTGCTTGCAGTATTCTTCTTCTGTGCATTTTATTGGCACATTTCTTGGTGCATTATCGCCAAATGACTAATGTAAAACACTGGCTGGAATGTATATTGTGTTTGCATTGCCATACATGTGCATCCTTCTGTCCGTGCACCAGATAAACAAAACGTGGACCCACTCATAAAAACATTGCTCCGTAGCGCTACTAGTGGTCAGTGGTCATTAAAAATAAAAATACAGACATATTATCACCCAAATATACTAAGCATAAGCAAAAGTACAGAATGACATCTCTCATTATTATAATATTGTGTATTTGTATTTAATAATTTAATATTGTACTCTAGTAGGTTTAGAAGGCACTATATTTATATACTGCCGCATAGTTTAATTTATAACAATACATTAGAATTTATAAGCTTTTGTATGTATTGTTACTATAGCTGTTACAAAATTGAGTCTGAATATATGTAATAAATATGTAATGTAAATATTTCACAATATATTTAGTATAAAGCAGCATAAAATGTAAACACTCAGGTAAAGTATACCTTTCTCAAAATTGTACTTAGTTACAGTAATTGTACTTAATTGCTTTCTGCCAATGTAAAATAATAGTTACTAAGAGAACTGTATTTACACTAGGCTACGTAATTATGCAATGGCAGATGTTATTGAGTGGGTCTGCCATAGTCACTTTAAATGTTTTGGCCGCAAGAAACATTGTGGGACAGCATTATCTTCTTTCCTTTGATAGACGATGGTCTGGTGTACCTTTATATTGATTTGGAGTGAATTGTTTTGTGACATTATATGTGATTATTTGATATTGTGACTTTTGTTTTTTTATTCTTAATGATTCTAATTGTATATAATTGATTATAATGTGTATAGTATTATAGTTTTTCTTGGGTTCTTTTTATGTTTCATGTCTTATTTTGAGCATCCTTTTGCTGCTGTGACACATTTCCCTGCATGTCATCATTACAATAATCCTTTCTTTATCTTAATAGCAATAATATTAAGATTTCTTTATCAATCTTCAGTCACATTTCCTTTCACTCATCTATTATTATTGCACGGACAGAGACATCCCTGCTTTCATTTCCTTCCCTCCACTGAGTCTTTCACGTCTTCATTTTTTTTTTGTCTGTTCTTCTTCCTCCATTCAGCTATATGACCTTGGATCCCCTGCTGAATCCTCCAACACTTTGCCAGGCTGCTCTGTTATTGATGACCACTGCACCAACATGGAGCAACTTCCCTCCTGTGGCAGGAGGGGTCGCTGTCATGGCGAGTGGGGCTCCTTCAGCTGCCTGTGTGAGCTGGGGTATGCAGGGCCTCAGTGTGACCAAGGTAAGCGTAACAAATTGAGTTTAATTGACCATGAGGTTTTTAGGGAAAGTACAGTGGGATCTCTGGAGTTTGCTGCTGTATGAAGATAACCTCGCCTTACATAAAGTGCTTTTTCAGAGCAGCACGCCTTCGCTGTGATATCCTCGTGTATTTCCCACATGACAGCTGAATTAATTAAACAAGCCTTGTGTGTTTCTGATTGACAAGTGGCTCCAGAGTTCTCCTTTGACGGCCGGAGCCACATTCAGTTCCAGCTCTTGTGGTCGTTGCCTGCGCGACAGACAAGGGTCCAGGTTGGCCTTCGGACGCGTTCCACCGCCGGTGTTATCCTCAGCCTGCTATCCCAGGAACAGAATGAATACCTACGTTTAGAGGTGAGTCATGGCTGGTCACTCCCCTCCACCTTGACATCTCCGATTGTCTTGTTTGTGGACTTTAAAATGATAATTAGGGCCAGGACAATGATTGTTGCAAATGTTTGTCAGGCTGAGAGTGAGTAATACCAGGGTTGGAGACATATGGGTGGATACTGAGGGGGCTGGTGATTGACATATGTATGTTCTCGACAAGGTCTTTCAATAAGTCTGCAGAATGCTGCTATTGAGAGGCTGCTATTTAAGAAATGAGGCCTCCTTTATTTTAGGTTATTTCTGTCTCTGGGAAATATTTCAAGCACAAATCATTATGGCAAGAAAGCAACTGTGTGCGTTGTAACTCAAGGGCAGATTGTACTTAAGTGAAGGTCCGATCCCCTGTTCTGTACTTGAGGGTTTTGATATAGCTTGCTTCAAGTGGTGAGCTTAAAGTCATGTCTGCATGTATGCTGCTCACTTCGCCTCAACTGGGGTGGAGTGGTGTTCACACAGAGCGTTTCTTCGGGAGACAAGTCTACTTCACTTAGCCAAACCTCCAGTAATAGCATGCCTCGCCTGCCTGACACTTCCCTGAGTGGATGTGAAGTCAGTGTTTCTTGTCAAAGCCTTTCGTCTCATTGACTGACAGGCCGAGTGTGAACCGCACCTGAAAGTAAATGGCTCTGTTACTGTCACTTTTTGCTAACTCACAGGTCAGCTGTTTGCAGTGAACCTGTCCCCGTTAAGGTTTACTCCACACCAGTGAACTGTCTTTGACAACATCTTGTCTTTGTGCTTGTTATTTGTTAGACAGCAGTGTTTAAAGCATTGGTCTTGTCTCTTGTTCTTCTTTGGGTCTTTACACTACATAAGGAAAAACAATGTTGTCCTCTTCCCTTGGTGCAGTCCCACAGTGACAGGAAAAGGAAAGGGTTGTAGCCTTTACTGTATGTGGGCTGTGAAGGCTCTCTGTGAAAAGCTCTCTGGAGTTGAATTGGTGAGCTGTATAAAACATCTGATGTCTGTCTGCAGCAGCACGCTGAAGCATTTTCAGCCTGGTTGTCTCAAAGCTCTTAGAAACACTTGAGCATAAGCCTGGTGTGTTTGCCGACAACAAGCCCTAATTTAAAGGGCTGTCTCTCTACCCCCCCTTTTTTAAGGGTAGATATGGGATGGAGTGCACACTGAATAAATAACCACACTTTCACACAAAGGTTACCAGGGGCTAGCTGGGTATAAACAGCATGCAGCTCTCAAAGGAGTATGGTGTCTTTGTAAAGAAAACATTTATCTAATGCAGTCTGTGAAGGAGGTTTTTTGGGGAGCGACTGACATGCACTACTTTGTCAAGGACCAGTGACCCTTTAGAACATAAAAAATCATAGCTTTTCATTTTTATTTTTTTTGCAATAAATGTGATTTGAGTTTGAAACGTTCTATAGAAATTCAGACATATAAAATTCACTTGAACATTTTTGTGCTTACAGTAATGGTGATTGGGTAGATCTCTGGGGGCGCTGCAGAAAGTTTATATAATCAGATTTTTTCCTGAGTATTGATTGGGTCCTTTGTCCTTTGTTCATTTTTGTTGTGGACTTGAGGGCAGGATGACAGTGGGAGCAGCACAGAGTCAGCTTTTACTGTGTGTGTGTGGGGGGGGGTGTGTGTGTGTCCATCCAGTGGGGGAGACGCATTTTAGATGCCCATGCTGAGGGAGCAATAGTTAATGCAGGCTGGGCTGAATGTGAATTATCTTACCCCACTGTTTCCAATTAAGCTTTGGACATGTACAAGCTGCAGTTAGTGGAGCTCCTCATTGGTTAAGTCCATTGTGTTCGCTCATCCTTAACTGCTGAAGATAATTGTTGTTTCTTGTATACCTTCCCTTCGGGATGACTCCGGCTTCTGCCATGCAGTGATGTGTACGGCGGCTCTGAAAAGCATCATGGCTGCGAAATTGCTGAATTCATTTTTAGCACTGAAATTTTCATGCCATTATTTCTGACAGGTTCACCACAGAGTCTTTTCCGGGTAGTTAAATATCACAATCCTTGCCAGGCCCAACCTTTGCTGCCTTGTTGTCACAACAGAAGCTGACCTACTTCTTATTACATTGTTGTGCTCAAGATCTGTTTTTGCCCATCAACACAGCACAATATGGCAGGAGTCCAAGTCTGTCAGATTAGAATTTGTGTCACCCCATTATCAATTGTATTCCAAGCCTTGAAATCAACACTAACACAAATAGTGTTACTGCAGCTGATGACAGAACAGACCAGCAAGTTTTTAATTTAGCAATGCAAAGGTCTTCCACGTGCAGTCCAGAAGTAGACTTTTGACCCCTCTGACTTTCAAATCAGCAACGCTCTACTGTGTGTTTCAGGTTATTCAGGGCCTGCTGGCTGTTTTATACAACCTTGGAGATGGAGACTACAACCTCACACTGCCTTACCATCGCCTTGATGATGGAGAGTGGCATGAGGTGGAGCTGGATCGTTATGGCAGAGAGTTTACCCTGCGACTGGATGGAGGCGGGGGCCGACGAGAGGTTACGGCCTCGCCTGGGCAGAGTCAGGAGCTCATTATTGACCCCTCCGTGGTGATGCTTGGAAACTCTTTTCCCTCAGGACACAACCGGAGCTTCCTCGGTAGGTGGCTGCTTGCATGTTTTGGTAGAATGAGACTGAATGTGAATGGATATTAAGATAAATGAGGGAACGGATGACTTCATCGTTGAGTGGAAAAATCAATAGATGGATAGATCAATTGGTGTATGTATAAATTAACAGGTCCATTTGTAAATAGATTAATTGCCATACACATTCGCAAAGGAGTGGACTTTGCAGTTAACTTGTATACTTATTAAAATTAATGGATATATTCACTGCTTACCTTTACCACTTACTGGTGCTTCTACATTTCACAACATGGCTCAAAGGTGTGTTGATCCCTTGGTTTCAAGCAGACGAGAGGCAGTGAGTCAGAGGGACTGATCTGTATTTAAATGATGTGTTAGGCCTCATGCTTCCCACAGAGTGAGCAAACTAACCAGCAGAGAAAATATCCTGCAAAAAAAGAAGTCCATGCTGACAGCTTAGCCTCAGGCTGTTTGGGTGTTTTCATGCATGAGAGCGCGTGTGCGTTGGTCCGCAGGTGTGTCAGCAAGACTGTTTACGTGTGTCAATGCATGTGTGTCTGTGTGTTTGAGTTTACACCCCTGCCACGGTGTAAATGGGGGTCCATAAAAGATTTTGCCCGAGGACTGGTGTCTTAGTGTGTCTTTTGGCATTGTAAACTTTTTTTTTCTCTCCTCATCCTCCTTTTTTTTCTCGCTATCCACCAGGCTGTTTGCGAGATGTGAGGTTTAACGGCTACTCCATCCCTCTGGATCAGGAGCCTTCAGAGGGGCATCAGGTGGTCACTTCGCAGGGCGTCTCTGTCGGCTGCTCTTCAGAAGCCTGCAGGAAACATCACTGCTCCCCTCCCTTGGTCTGCGTGGACCTCTGGAGACACCACGAGTGCAGGTGCTGTCCATAAACAGAAGAAATAACCCAGCGTGTTAATTACACTAGGCAGGCCCATTCTGTACCTATTTGGACAGACTGCATACTGCAACCTTGCTTATAATGAAATTAGTAACCTCACAAAGAAACTATGTCAAGACTCACACACTTCCTCCAGCAGGCAGACAGAATAATTTAACCTTTTGGAAACACATTTTAAATGTAAAGTAAAGTAATTTATTCGCAATATGAACAACTGCTACAGAGGCAAGTCACATTAGGTTAAATGCTATTTATTATCACCTGTCAGCTATAAACAATGTCTGGCAATTAGCATTTACGGGTTTGAGTTTTCAAAGCAACATAGGACATAAAACAAAAGATCCAAAGAAGTCAAATCTTCTGTTACCAGATTGCAGCTGCATTAGTCCAAAAATACAATAAAGGGTAACAAGATCATGACATTACATACACTATATAAGATGTGTGGACCTTAATCCATATATTTACAATTTATTAACATTCACAACTGTACACTCGATGGATTGTTGTATAACCTCTTTATTAATGTATTATTGCATATGACTTAGTAACTTTTGCTGATGGCTTATTAGAAAGTGAGAAACCCATGAGTGTTTATTAATGATACTTTACCAAAATGTATAACTGGCAACTCTAAAGTTGTTCTCAGTAATGGCCTCTGAAACATTATTAAACCATATATTAATAATAATGGAGGCATTCGTTACAATTTGTAAATCCACAAGAAGTCAGTAGTGTCCACACAGTAATCAATGCAGATGATATATTAGCTGTATATTAAATACAGAGTATAAGTACAATGGCCTGACCTGAGATTCCTGCAACATGCTAGAGATCAAAGTGTCCACCAGATGGCAGCTAGGCTGAGTTCAGACCCATTACTCTGTGTGTCTAATAGTGTGTCAACCTGAGAGAATAGTGTATAACAGCAGGGACTGCCAGAGTGTCGACTGCCCCTTTAAACTCTGCAGGACCACTGAGTGTCCTAGCTGTGATTTCCAGACTCTGAACCAGTGTGGGGCTTTTCACTGCAGTTGAATATCCATATTCTGTGATTGCAGCACAGCCTCAGGATACAAAGCACTGAGAGAAGCAGGGGGCAGGGGTGAATGATATTCAGGGGATATTTTGTACAAATATGCTGAGGGACTACTACTGCAAAGCCAAGCTTAGCTTCTCGGTTTCTTTCTTTTTCTTTCAGTTAGAGTACAGTCGACACTGTAAACTTCAAAAAGCATATCTTTGAATCGGATATAAGAGGTGTAACTCCTGAGGGATTTATTTTTACACTGTCAGCTTAGGTTTCATAGCTCTGTAGAATTCAGTGCTCCTTTTATCTGACAGCTTCCCAGGTGACTCTTGTCTGTTCTTTTCACTACTGGCTCTCCTCTGCACAGGTGCCCTCCAGGCCACATGACCAAAGAGAGCTCCTTGGGCAAAGTGTGTGTCTACACATTGTGCGCTAGCCGGCCGTGCCGCCACGGCACCTGTGTGGCTCACTCTCCGTCCCGCTACTCATGCCACTGCAGCGAGGGCTTCCGGGGACGCCACTGCGAGGTGACGCTCGCCATGTTCCACAACGAGGACAGCAACACCCTCAGCCTCAGCTCCATGTTCGCCATCAGCATCTGTGTCATGGCCTTTCTAGGTAGCTATGTCGACTATGTCCTCTTCTACCTGTGGTAACCCAACACTGTCATTATCTCTTCTCATGTTTGTTTTTATCAATTGTATATTTCTCACTTTTTCATCTGTAATATGTTGAGTTTCATCTTTGTGTATTCTTATTTTTGTTTGTTCTCATCTTCATTGTATGACTCTTGCATTTTGTTTGCTTTTATCTGTAACATCAACTGTTTAATTTGT
Organism: Nannoperca obscura; assembly: GCA_036024295.1. Lineage (NCBI taxonomy): Eukaryota > Metazoa > Chordata > Actinopteri > Centrarchiformes > Percichthyidae > Nannoperca > Nannoperca obscura. The sequence continues at coordinate 47,686 of JAVQJL010002149.1, forward strand.
TTTCCATCCCTGTTTGGTTCTGTGAAATATACATACACATATCTCGTAGACGTATTGATCTCTTGAGTTGCACCTGGATGTGATTTCTCCATGGGAGGTTGGTGGAAACATGAAACAAATATTTGCAGTGGAAGAGAAGCAGGGAGGAAAACATTGTATGTCTTAATCTGTGATTCACGGGGAAGCTGTTAAAGTCCCCGGAGAATCTGGGAGTTTCTTTATGTGTTTTTCTATATTTCCCATCACTTCTGTGTCCCATGTCTCTTCCAATGTTACGCTCTGCCTTCAGAAGTCAATTTCACTCGCAGCCTTACTTTTTATCTGTCCAACTCATTTTATATCCCACCATCCACTCATTTTACTCCCTTGGTGTCTTTTTCTTTTGCCTTTTCTTCCACATTTCTATGTACATTTCTATTTTCCCAAGTCATTGTAAATGTGTCCATATTGTGCACTTTAATGCTATGTACATTGTTTGGAGCTGTAATCAAAGGTCACTTACATCAAGAAAAACTGTTGTCTTACTCTCTTACTCTAACCAAGTCCCTTCTTCTTTTAGGTTAGGTTTATTTATCAGAATCACACATATTCACAAATATGACACAAATATTTAAGGTTAAGGGGTTAAACTGCATTATAATTAAGGGATCGTTGATAGAGAGAGTTTTGATTTGACACACGTTACTTTCTCATAATGATATTACATGGACATACTGTACATGGAGCAAGAATCCTATGGTCAGAGATCTGGCAGTGAAAGGCATGCAATTTAAAAAAGAACAGTAGCAAACAGGGTAATCTACAAAACATTTTGTTACAAAATACAAAATGCAACCACTTTTTTTGCGACTTCTCTAAAACTTTTAGTTTGGAGAAACTGTTTTGTTCATTGTATATTTGAAATGTGAAACCATGCTACCTGGAGAATAGGGTAGCAACTTGCTATTTACATTATATGGTGAAATAAATATTGTCTACTAGCTGCCCATGGAGGACTATGCATGAAAAAAATAATTCCCTGATCATTTGACATGAAAAACGATCCAGTGAGTGGAGAAGTTTGATTGACACATTGGCCAGCGCACAGTATAAATGATAAATGCTCCCCCCAGTGAAAATCATTAGTGTGGCAAAGATGTGATGAATAACATGTATATTTATGTCATATGCATTATATTGTATTTGCATATAACATAAACATACCAGCATTAAACAATTGAAAAAAAATCAGATTATGGCAGTAATATGAATATAAAGTTCAATTTGCATAATTATATGATAGTAGAAAAAAGAAAATTAACTGTGAGCATGTTAAAAAGGAAGTTATTATAAAATATGCCAAACTGAAATGGCTATCCATGGGTGTTTGAGGTCCTTCACTGAAAAAGCCTCCCTTTGAAGACTTTGACTTACTGAATGATCTAAGGCTGCACTCACATATAAGGGGTCATAGGTTCAGAAAGGTATACCAGAGCCCAACCATTGACTGCTTTGTAGGTTAGGTGTAGAATCTTTAAATAAATAAGTATAAGATAAGGGTTATGTGGTCTCTTTGTAGTCTCTGTTGAGATCTGAGCTGCTGAATTTTGATGTTTTGAGTACAAAGTGTTTTTAAGTGAGTATGATTTCATGGATGACCTTTTCCACTAATAATTTGGGATATATTTCTTAGTTGAAGAAAGCATGTTTAAACCACTTTATTTTTCTCAGCATCAACATTTTCTTTAATCCAGGGGTCTAAATATTAGAAAACCTAATTTGGTTTTGTTTAATTTGCAGAATGTTTTATGACATTTGGTATTTAAAGTCAGCAAGACAGAAGTTCAGAGAACTAAGGCCAGCTGGGCCATTTGGCTTGTAGGCAGTTACAATTGTGTATCTGTTTAAAAATATAAAGAAATGATATATTTGTGCATTATGCATATATGAACTGAAAAATAGAGAGCCTAAATTTGAACCCTGCAGAGTTTTCAGATAACAAAATACAATTGTAAGTTTTAACTGAGAAAAAAATATAATTGATAAATCTTCTGTTTATTTTCTAAGTAATTCAATTAATCATTTAGTATTTGAAATGTCAGAAAATAGTGAAAAATGCCAATCAAAATGTTTCAGAGCCTTAGTTGACATCATCAGTGTTTTTTCAGTCCACAACCTAAATATATTCAATTTAAAATGTAAAAAAAAACAAAAAACAGCAAAGCTGAAAAGAATCAGGGTGTGTTTGGCGTTTGGCTCAAAAAATGATTAATCGTCCCACTTGTGTAAGCAGTCTAATAAAATTGCATGGTTGATGGTGTCATAAGCTACGTTAAAATCTAATAGGATCAAGTTTCGATATACGCCCACATCTGCTGCCAGCAGGGCCCTTTTAAATGTATATGCATTGATAAATCTATCCAAAGCGCCACACTTGTGTCAAAAAAAGATGAACTACCCCTTTAATGCATTGTTGAGCCGCAGGAAAAGGATGAGTTAGTTTTAGGCATTGCAGCTAAGGAAATGTGATTTTTCTGGTCCTCACAATGATAGAAGGATGTGTTTGTATGTTTGTGAGTGGCTTGCATGTTACACTCACTATCCTCTGTAGGGCCACATCACTGTTATGAGTCTTTCAGTCAGAGACAGGCGTATAAAACACTTGGGCAATTCAATACACTGTCCCTGCCTCTATAACTGACTCAACATTCCCTCTAGGGCATGTGGCTAGTATTGGGACATCAGTTATTTTGACACTTGAGATTGAAACATATAAAGTGGTCTTTAATATTTGATAATGATTTCTAAGATGATAAAGTGTGGTCTTGGCATCATTCATGAAAATTCATGTGTTGCTTGCATGCTAACTAAAAGAAGCTGCAGTCCATTTGAAGTAGCTTGCCCAATGTAGTTGATGAGGCATTTACAGTATAGTCAAGACTCCACACCTCCACAAGAATCACAGGCTGTTTGTCAATATAATTCACATTGGAAAGAGCTGCTGACTGCTATTACATTTTCACACCTTGAAAAAAAAAGAATAAAATAAACTAGATCATTCTTTCTCTTAAACCTAAAGCAAAAAGAAGAACTGGTTTTACCTCATGATCAACAGCCCTGAATGTGGAAATAAAATCAATCCAGTGGTTGGGTTTAATGAACAGCTGGTTATACAATATGTAGTTGTTTAATGATGACCCTCATCACCACAGGAGCCACTACCATAAATACAGACTCACACGTGCTGCACTGAGTGAGACCGCTAGCTTGCCGCTAAATTAAAGGGGGACTCCTACTCTGCCTCAACGTGCATTAAAAGTTAAAAGAATCATCCATTATTAAGTTTTACATGAGCCATCACAGACCGACCAGAATGTGAGTTGAGCATGTGCTTTTGACAGAGCCGCATGAGCCGATGTCTGACCAAGCCTCATTAGTCCGGCATCAAATCTGACATTGTGTTTTTGAAGAATTGAAGCAATAAGCTTCCCATATGCATGCAAAGCGATCATGTAAAGGGCGTGTTCTTTTTTTATTCCCTGGGAGATTACCAACTCTTCCCCATCTCTCACCTGTCTCATTTCCTTCTGCCAGTTCGTCAGTTTTCTTTTCCCCTAACCTTCCGTTGGTGATTCATCTATCACAGTTCATTTTTTCTCATTATCCACCGACAGGAGCCAGAGTGAAAGGGTTAAGTGTTTTGATCAAGCTGTTTTCGAGTAGTTGTTTACTCGACTCTCATTCATAATGCACAGTCCGGTCCAGGCTAACATCATAATACCCTGTCCATAGTAACTGTTAGAAGGCAAAGAGGCAGCAGCATTATGGATTGATGAGCGACTCCACCCTGAGTGATATTGATCTCACTGGAATGTAGATTCACGCACACACACACAAAAGCACACTCACATCTCTGGGCTGCAGGCATAGGGGCAAGGTTTTTCAGCAGGCAACTAGAGTGTGTGTTTACCTGTGCCTAATTGTGTGTGTGTGTGTGGACGGTTTGTGCTACAGCCCCTCTGCGCTGTGTATCGAACTCCTCACCTATAGCGATGTGTTGAATATCAGCTCAGGTGATGTTGAGGGTTGATGCGAGCGCAGGCCTGTAGGCAGCAGCACCTCGGAGCAGGTAATTCTGGAGGTGAGAAGGAGGGCCGGCGTCTGGCTGGTGCCGGGCCTCATCGAGATTCTGGTGTTTTCTGCAAGGGCGCTCTGGCACAGCCGGGTCAGCTGATCAATAGCGCTCTCCCTTGGCCGGCTGAGGAGCAAGGGGAGGGGAGCTTACATTCTCTCTTTTTCAATCTTATGTGAGAGCAGCATAGAAATAGGAAGTAGAAAAGGGTAGCAGCTGAGGTGTTAAAGATGTTCCAGGCAGTGAATAAACAGAGATGATGATTTTAATTGAGATTTTTGTTTGTTTTTGCAGAGATTAGCTCTCTGGGAGTTGTTTTTCTGTCTTTGTTTATGAATACCTGCCTGTTAGTGTGACCCCAAAGAGCTGTTGGTACATTATTCTCTCTCAAAGCAATTACTTAAAAAATCCAGACTAATGTGATTACCTGGTGTTTCTCAGAAGATTTCCAATTAAACTGATACTTAGCACGCACAATATAAACTATTCTAGTTGAAATGGATCCCATCTATGGTGAGAGATAAAAGCCAAGGCCAGACAGAGGCCAGTGAGGGACTGAAAAATAGCAACAGTGAGAGACTTAATGAGAAGAGGAAAGACGGGGAAGTTCCAATACAGAGAGACAAAGAAGAAGAATTAGAGAGATGAGAAAAACGTGAACCAGTAAAAACAGATAGCGAATAAGCAAGAACGAGAAAGAGGGATGACAGACTGGAGAAAAATATTGGTTGAGATTAATGGACTTTAAAGGTCAGTCCAGCATGTTGTATAATTCAGCACACAATAGCTGTGATTGATGTGTATGCTTTAGGACCTTTCCTGTTCGGCTTCCGCAGCATTCCTCCCTGCGTTCAGCCGAGTCACTGAAGCTTTGAGTTTAAGCTGGGAGGAGTAAAAATTCAGTTAATAGGTTTCTAAGGAACTGCGGTCTTTGATAAGACTGGAAGCAGAGGGGCAACATCAACCGGAATAGGTGAAAAAGGTGGTGCCTTTGTTTCCTTCTTGTTCCATTAGTATGTCTTAACTGTGCAGTCAGTGCACCTAATAGGTCTTACAGGACAAATCAATGTGATGGAAACAGTACCTTTATATTTAGAAGGATGTGGATTGTTATTTTACATTTGATGAAAAAGACATAATACAGCCAGGCTCGTGTTTGCTAGTATTTCAGTGTTTATATCATCACTTTCCACTCATGTTGTCAATTTAATTTACACCCAAAGATATGTTTTTCTGCTCAGCTTCTCATTTGAATTGCTCCCGCTGTGTTAACCTGCTCTCTGGCACCCCTCAGTGTTGATGCTGGGCCTGTTTCTCTACTCCTGCTGGAGAAGACACAAGGGCCTGAAGGAGGGTGTGTACCATGTGTCTGCGCACCACGGCGAGTGGGAGGACATCCGGGAAAATGTGCTCAACTACGACGAGGAAGGTGGAGGGGAGCAGGACCAGGTAAACATATAGGCTACACGTGCTGGTATTAAGACAGGAAGGGAAAGTAAACAGAACACTAAACACGGCTATTGCACTCTGTGAAGTTGCCATTTCCACGTTTAAATGTCATCACAGTATATTTCAGGACTTTTAAAAAGGATTAAAGAACAGAAATAAGATAGGACAGGAGCTAAATGAACAGTAACATACAGAGAGCCGTGTTTGTTGGTGCCTTCAAATGAAAACCAAATATCAGTTCCCTTGAGATCGAGGGATGTGAGTCAATTAACTGAAATTAACCAAGTAGACACCAATAGCTGTTAATGCCTCTGGTTTAATAGTGCTGGTAATAGCACCCCCACCACAGATAATTAATTACTTGGGTAATCAATAGTGCTGTTGCCAACATCTCTTCCTATGTGGTGGATCTTCGTCTTAGACTGAGGAACAGGTTCATTTGCTAGCAGAGGCATTAGCTGAGCTACGCTGCTCTGAGCACAGATTGGTGTCATGTGGCAATGTTGTTTTTCATTATCTCTTAAATTCCAGAAAAGATTACACATTGGAGGGAAAAAACGGCCTCTTTTCTTCTCGTCTGTCCGTCTTTCTTATCCTGCCTTTCTCTCTGTTGGTCTCTCAGAATGCCTTTAATATGGTGGAGCTGCAGCGCTCCCTCCAACCCAGCCCGGCACAGTCACTCCGGTACAGCTATCCACAAAGCATCATCTCCTACCCGCAGACTAAGCTTCCCCAGGACAACAACAAGAAGGGGATGTGTAATGGGAATGGCAGCGCAGCTATCGCTCTGCGTCTGGCCATTCCCCCCTCAGAGACAGAAACCCTGCCGTCCCCTCTGACCTTCCGCCGCTCCCAGAAAACCCTCTCCTTCTCCAGCCAGGACTTGGCACGCTACTTGTGTGAGGTCATCAGGGACATGGAGCACCCGGGGGAGCTCGGCACCATGACCACACCACGCCGCCCCTCCGGAAAGGAGCGCGGCCTGGCGGCGGTGCGCTCCCTCAGCTCCCTCAGTGCATCTCAGGGTTCAGAAGTCAGGCTTCAGGCAGCCCAGAGCACCCGGCTGGACAGGTTCAAAACCCTCCGAGCCATGGTTAGCGATTTGAGAGGAGACTCCAAGACTCCAGAGGGCCAGAGAGACAAACTGAAGGAGAGCAGAGGGCAGCTGAACTGTGAGAAGAGTGGGTGAGGATGCACTCAGAACTGTGGGTTGCAGAAAAGCAACACTAATCAGAGGGTGTTGGTGGAATTCCAAAGGGAGATAATTAAATATGAAATACTCTGAGACTGGGAAGTTGCCCAGGGTCTATGTGAAGTCTGCTATAAATGTACTGTATTGATGAAACTTTGAACATTTAAGTTCTTTGATATAAAATATGTTTACTAATGAATGATCAGATGTGATGTATTGTTTACTTGGCATTGCACTGTACAGTATTTACTCCACAGAAAGCACTTTTCGGTAGCGCCCTGTGTCAAAACTATTCATGTCATAAAAGCACATGAATAATGTCTACAAGTAAGACAGCAAATGAGTCTCCTGTGAGAGAACTGGATCCTTTTTGCTGTTAATGACTCATGAAATTGTTTATGTGACAAAATGATTTTGTTTCATTTGTATTATCTATTTCCTTTCAAATAAATGATTATCTTTGATAATATTTCAAGCTTGATCTTGTTGAAATGTCACTTCAGAGCAGTGATCGACAAATCTCTAGTTTTTGAAGTTCTACCCAACTTTCATCATCAAATGTTGGTCAGGCTGTTTTTTTTCTCGCTCAAAATGCTCAGTAGACACAAAGTAAAGCCAGATGTCTTTCTTATAATCTACACAAGAATTATCCATCTTCATCTCTGCTGCCTTCCTTTATTCCTGCAGATTAGGATGACAACATTCATGACAAAGAATTAAATTGGAACAGATGTTTTTATCTTACTCGGTTAACTATTGCCAGCAACAAGAGCCTTTGATGAGAAGAGCAAAGTCAATTTCAGGATTAATCAGTCATGTCCTGTAGCCTTCTGACCTGAGCTTCTCGTATGAACTCAAAAGCGTGGGGGTCCCAGCAGGTCGCCCTACACCATACTTAATTATGCAGCATTACTGGCGTTAAACAGCTGTGACACTGGAGCGAGCCGCTGGGGAAGCAGACAAGCTGCTGCATGCAGCTGATGGTCTTGATGTCTGTATCAGGTCCATCTACACGTCTACATAATACATCAAACTAGGACATGAGAGGCAAAGAGGGTGGTTTCAACTCCTTGAAGGTTTTTAAGAAGCTTCACATTTAGCCATGTTGTATTCATGAGTCTTGGATTATCATAGACATGAAATACCAGATCTCTGTGTGAGCTCAAAGATCATCACCACATTCAAACCACATACATCTGCTTCTTTATATGGTCATTATCTATAATCTTATTGTTAAATCTATGTAAATGTAAATCTGCTATCTATGTTTGGTTCAGTCTTGTTCAGTCATAATCTCTGAGATAAACGTGTTGCATGAATGCACACTGCCTCCTATTGGTGAGCTACTGGCACCACATTTGATCCAAACAACTGCTCATTACTTGAGATCTACAGTGTATTTCTAGAGTAAACACAAGTGAGATTTCCCACAGAGGGATGTAAGAATGTGCGAAGAACGAGTTCATGGTTGTTTGTGGCATCACAAATTACAATTAAGCTCTAACATAATTACATTTATTTAAAGTTGTCCAAATACTGTATGCATGATGAGTGTGAATTTAAAATGCAAATATCCACTTATTTTTCTACTCATTTACACTGTAAACAGTTATATAATAGTCTACATTTGAATTACAAACAAAACAAAACATTTAAATGGGGCTCCTGTGCTGCATGCATGTTCTGAGGTCTTGAAAAATTTTGAGACGCTATGGTTTGCACTTCTAGGATTCAACACCCTTCAGCAAGACCCTGAACCCCGAACTGATCCAGTGGAGCTGCTCAGTAGACAATGGTTATACTGGGCATCTCTCTGGTGTGACTGTGAGCAGGATATCTTAAAAAGTAGAACAGTGCTGTCAGCAAAAGTGCCCTGAATAAATCAAGGATAAGATGAGAAACATTATTTATTTATTTAAATAGATGCAATTTACCTTTCAGCCATTAGAGGACACTGTGAGTCCATATGCAGCAGCATGGTAGACAGGAGCAAACTGCTACAGTACCTGGGGGCCAAAGGCAAAACCTGAATAGAATGAGCTCTGCATGGTTTGATTAGTACGGAAGCCGAGAGCGGCCATGCTTGCAAACATTTTTTTAATGCCGTTATCTCGAGATCACGAGTTAATTTTTCCGTTATCTCGAGAAAACGAGCTGAGACAGTTTGAGAACAGACCGCTGCGAAAACACACTGATAATCTAATAAACGATATTTATGAATCA